>OU898283.1:130362721-130495721 GCA_918026665.1 Diabrotica balteata | reverse complement strand
ATAAAATAATATATTAAACCTGAATATGGGTAAGATTTGGTTTGAATAGTTACATAATAATTATTTTATACTTTTAAATAGAGCTCCATCATATTTCAACCCTTAAAAAGCAACCCTTGTTAGAGATTAATGTAAAAAAATTACTAATTCTAAAAAAATGATTTCGCCTTATATCGATTTGGATAAAAATTTGGATTTAAGCTCAACTCACCCGCTGCTTTATAGTTTATGTCATGTCGACGAACCCTGATTGTTCTTAGGGGCGAAAACTACCCTAATTGTCAAAAATTATAAAATAACATATTAAACTGAATATGGGTAAAATTTGGTTTGAATTATATTAAATAATGATATTTTCGTGCTTTTGAATAAAGTTCCATCATATTTCAGCCCTTAAAAAGCGACCCTTATTAGAGATTAATATAAAAAAATTAGTAATGCGAAGAAAATGATTTCACCTTGGAACGATTTGCATAAAAATTTGGAATTAAGCTCAACTCACCCTCTGCTTTATAGTTTATGTCATGCCGATGAACCCTGATTGTTCTTAGGGTGAAAACTACCCCTAATTTTCAAAAATTGTAAAATAATATTATAAATCTTAAGATGAGTGAAATTTGGTTAGGATTAGTTAAATAGTGATTTTTATATACTTTAAAATACAAATTCATACATTTTCAACCCTTAAAAATCAATTGTTACGAGTGCTATCGGTGAAAACAATTTTTTGCCAAAATTTTGCAATTTTTCAACTTTTGAAAATCACCCTTTACAACATTGCAGTTTTTATAAACTAATTTATAAGATATAAATTGAAAAAAGTAGAATTAAATACAAAAAAATTTTATCAACATAAAAAGGCACCATATATTCTTATACATTTACATAAATAGTTGAAAATATTTACATTTATAGGTAAAACGATTATAATATTAATCTTATTCGTCATCAATTACATCTTCATCGTGATCTATGTCATCCTCATCTTCAATTATTGGTGAACTATTATTGCACCCTTCACCTGAGCAACCAGAACAAGTAGAGTTACAGTATAAACCAACTTTTCTGCACCCACATAAAACACCGCATCCTTTTTTGCATTGGCAAAAAATAATTTTCAAAAGTTCATCGAGTGCAGGTTGTTTGTTCATGCGTACGGGTAATAACAAACCATCTTTGGAATACCATCCCCAATCTGTTGCTCTGATATTTTCATTGCCAAGCCATAGACATATGAGCAGATGTTTTATTCTGTTGTATGGGATTTCAAAATTAGAACGCTTAAAATTTCGAATGTATAACGCCCCACTAGCTAATATACCGGTTTTGTAGATTATTATGCTCCGAAATGTACTGTACTAATACTAATGGAATTTTCCGGAAAAAAATTCACTGTTTTTTTTAACGTATTTCCTTTAATTTTTAACGATAGAGTGTTTCTTCAAAAACGATTTGTTGAGGTTTTTAAGAGCTACAAGGATCTGTGAATTAAATCTTTTGGAACCCTTGGTTTTTAAATGGGGTGAGTTTAAAGGGCTCGAAAAAGATGGTGCTTGATCGTAAATCGATGCTTTAAACGGCTATATCTCGCCAAATATTCATTGTACAACAAATCTAAATAAATGATAATTTTAGACATTAAAAAGCTACAATTTGGTAATTTCTTTTTTTTCATATATTCAGTATTTTCGGGATATTAAAAAAAAAAGAAGGGTAAAAAATATGAAATTGTAAATCGTTTCTCGCTTTAAGCTTTACTTTTTCTAACACAAAGCATTTTAAATGGGTCAAACTTCTTGGACGTATTAACAATACATGTACAAAGGGAATTGCAGAAGGGTGAAGATCGATTTTAATTATGGGGCTGGTTAGGGGGTTGTTTTCATCGGTTTTTTCGTAAAAAATGAGGTATTGACCTTATTTTCATCATAACTCACTCAATTTTTGAGCTAGAGTCTTTTTTATGATATGTCTATTTATGCTCTTTAAAAAAGGTTTTGTGAGTTTTCTTCCAAAAATGCATCATTTTCCCGATACTTATTTGACTTTGAATCTTTCAAATTTGGCATCTGAAGAAAACCGCTGAACATTGATAGGCCGTATTTTGGTTCCTATTATATCAACATCATATACAAAACATCACATCACTCAAAAACATTTTAAAAAATGAATTGTATTTGTCTTTTTAAAAGCTACAAATTTGTTCTCTACAATTTTTTTGATAAAATGCACCATTTTCGAGTTATTCGCGAAAAATCGATTGAAAACGTGGATTTTTTCGTCTAGAAGTTGTTACTTTCAATCGCGAATAACTTGAAAAATATCATTTTATAAAAAAAATGTATAGCACATTTTTTGTTTAGAATCACTTTTTTTAATCGAAACCTGTAGTTAAAACGTAAAAAAATTTTCACCCCAGAGATGGGGTGGCGACCACCCCTAGGCTTTGGCGCACTTTGGTTCGATATAGATTTTGATCCTTAGGCTATTACCTACCTTCTGTTAAATTTCAAGTCAATCCACGAGGCACGAAAAAATTGCGAGGTGAAATACTTCATTTCCTGGACTATAACTGGTTTGACAGCATAAATCGTAGATTTATGTGTAGCTTTCAATTTTTATGAGTTCAGAATCCAGCAGCCCGCTGAAGTATGGGATTTTTATAACATAATTATTTGACAATCTTTTGTTGGCCAACCACTTACAGCAGAATTGAGCCGAAATACATTATATTCCTATGTTCCGAATTTATTTCGTTCAATCTGTATACATCATTCTTCTAAGTGTCAATTTTTCACAATGTATAGTATCAAACACTAACGATTGACTTCAACAAGACCGACTTTCACAATATCAAACCAGTACTCACTCGAAGATTATCGATTCTGTTTTCGATATCGCTAAATTCGTAGTCCAAGTTTTTGGTGTAGGGTAGATAAGTGGACCAGTAATAACTGGGCCAGTCGAGATGTTGGTAATAGTTTCTCAAATATCTACTGAGGTAGGTTCTGTACAAGGGCCAATACGTACGGTATTGACTTGGCCAAGAAGAGTACCATCTGTACAGCTTTGGAGAATAATACGTTGAGGGTGAAGTGAGCGAGTAGTAGTAATCGTAGTAATCTGATCCTGTTATTGGGTAATTTACGTAGTAAGTTCTCTGTAATAAAAGAAGACATTTACTATGTATTGGCACACAATAACATTGAATTCCAAGAGGATGTAAACCTATTATCTGTTTAAAAGTCGAGGTTAATTACTGGTGTAAATTAAATACACGTTTTTTTAATATTAATATTTGTATATTTAAATTTTTTGCTTTTTAGATAATGCCCTGTTTTTATCGAAGATTGTGAACAATGTTTAACAATTCTTTAATATTGTAGATTGGTCTGAAGCACTAAAAGACTGCAATCTGTACCTCTAAGCTCGTTAAATATCGAAGCATTGTCTGCTTTCAGATCCTAATTCCTGCCGAACTACTTAAACTTTTGGATGAGGAAAGCATTGCCTGCTTAACCACTTTCTTCAACAAAATTTACAACGAAGGAAAAATACCAGATGATTGGTTAGAGTCGCTGTTTATAACATTACCAAAGAAAAGCAGGCCCACCAAATGCAGCGATTTTAGACTAATCAGTTTGATGAGTCACACACTGAAGATACTCTTACGAATTATACAAAACCGAGTATTCCTTCTATGCGAAAGTAAGATGGGTGATAAGCAATTTGGATTTAGAAACGGTCTAGGAACTAGAGAGGCACTATTCTGTATGCGCGTTCTATTACAAAAAAGTTGTGAATTCCGAAAGAATGTTTATGTTTGTTTCATCCACTTCGAGAAGGCGTTCGACAGAGTCCAACACAATATACTTTTCGACTGCCTACGGGAAGCAGGACTTGACCACTATGATATAAGACTGTTGAAATACTTATATTACAACCAAGTAGCCTCTATCCAAATTGGAGACAGTCCCACTGAAAAAATACCCATCAAACGTGGAGTACGGCAGGGTTGTGTTTTGTCACCCACTCTTTTTAATCTGTACTCTGAAAAAATCTTTAGGGATACTTTGGATGACAGACAAGAGGGAGTAAGACTAGGTGGAGAAGTAATCAACAATATTAGATACGCTGACGATACAGCCATTCTTGCAGAAAGTTTACAAGATCTCCAAACATTACTAAATCTAGTCAGTGAAGCAACTTATCGGAGAGGCCTAAAAATCAACATTTCAAAGACAAAGTGGATGGCAGTTGGAAAGATCCATATAGATCAAGGTCTGCTTTCTCTTAATGGAGAAGAGATAGAAAGGGTAAATCATTTCAAATACCTTGGCAGCTGATTAAATGTAAATTGTGACTCTGATGAAGAGATAATATCCAGGATTGAAATATCACGTAAGGCTTTTATGACCTGAAAACCAGTTTTATGCAACAGAAACCTGTCAATGAACATTCGTAAGAAGGTCCTGAAATGTTATGTGTGGTCGATCCTATTGTATAGTTGTGAGACATGGACGTTAAAAACCACAATGCTAAACAAGTTAGAAGCATTCGAAATGTGGTGCTATAGACGAATCCTAAAGATATCGTGGGTTTCGCACACTTCCAATGAAGATGTTCTTCAAATGATCAACTCAGAACGTCTGCTCATAAACACCATAAAGAGGAGAAAAACAGAATACTTCGGCCATATAATTAGAGGACCCAAATACCATTTACTTCGCCTTATAATACAAGGAAAAGTGGAAGGAAAGAGATGGATTGATCGAAAGAAACTTTCATGGCTGCGTAATATTAGACAATGGTGTGGATCCACAGTAGAAGAATTATTTCGCGCAGCAGCCAACAGAGAAAGGTTTTAGGAAATTGTAAACATGATGACGGCCTACGTCTGAATACGGACACGGCACCCAAAGAAGAAGAAGATCCTAATTGTCTGCGGATGAATATAAAAGATGTTTCTAAAAAGGATAAAACTTTAAATTAGCATTACTACTCTTGGTAATGGCAGCCATTTCAACAAGTTTCTATTGATTTGTCTATATTTTGAGTGGCCCGCATAGAATTCACCCACAGTATCTCCTGACTTGATGGTAAAAAGCGACTAATATGAGGAGCATCCCGCTGTCCTCTTCCTTGAAATCCTGTCGATACCTAATCCTCAACGATCGAACATCCAAATCAGACACGCACTCATAATTATCATCATCAGCCTCTTTCAATCCACTGCTGGACATAGGCCTCCCCTATCTGTCTCCAAAGTATTCTATATTGTGCTTGCTGCATCCAGTTTTTCGTGTCTTTCGTAAGTTGTCTTGCCATCGTGTTGGTGGTCTTCCTCTGCTACGTTTATCGGCTCTTTGTCTCCATTCGACTAGTTTGCGAGTTCATCTTCCGTCCTTGATTCTGGCAACGTGCCCAGCCCATTTCCATTTTAAGTTACAGCTTCTTTCAATGACGTCTATGACTTTGGTCTTAGCTCGTAGATCTTCGTTTCTAATCCTGTCTCGCAGAGTAACCACTATCATTGATCGCTCCATTCTTCTCTGCGCTACTCTTAGTTTTTGTGCATTTTCCTTTGTGAGCGATAATATTTCTGCACCATAGGTCATCACCGGTAGCACGTATTGATCGAAAACTTTTTTCTTCATATTAGTTCGGATGTCACTCTTAAAAACGTTCCTAAGAGCTCCGTATGTTGCCCATCCTTGTGTTATTCTTCTGGATACTTCGGTTGTTTGATTGTCCTTACTTATCTTAATTTCGTGACCCAGATATATTTCTCCGTTCACATTTATTAACGAATATCAATAGTAGGCAGTAGACATAATCGAGAATATATACGTGGAGGAAGTGGTTCCTCCATACCATTTATGGTCATCATAATCATCGTTCAAACTAATTAATTTCGATTAAAGCTGGAACGTTTCCACACCAAGTTTACTTTAAATTGTAACACTCATCCACAGGGAGATCATACAGTGCGTAGAGAATCACCAAGAAGCACCAAGAAAATCATAGATACAAGACGTCTCAAACAAGACAACACATATGTGGAAACCAAATTTAAAATAAACGAGAGCTTAAGGAAAGTCAAAGAAGATAATGCAGAAACTCTAACTATTGACCAAAAATGGGGAAAAATTCAACATGCCCTTGTGTCAGTTGGAAAAGAAACCCTCAAACCAATTAAAGAAAAAACAAAACCTTGGATGACAGTAGAAATTCTTGAACTCATGGAAGAACGAAGAAAGCATGAAGCAAAAGACTTGAATAAATACAAAGAAATTCAGAGAAACATCAGAAAGAAAATTCGAGAGGCAAAAGAGAGTTGGCTCTCCGATAGATGCAAGGAAATAGAAGATCTGGATAAAAAGTACGATAGCTTTAATTTACACAAAAAAATCAAAGAAATGACAGGTTTTAGAAAGCGTACAAAAACGAATATCCTTAAAAATGATAAAGGGGATATTATTACTGATATGAAGGAGAGATTATGTCACTGTACCAATTACATTTAACAACTATTTAATGATAAAAGAGAAGAACTGTCATTAGAAATCACCGAGGATACTGGACCACCAATATTAAGAGAAGAAGTCATCTATGCCATCAAAAACACAAAAGAGGGTAAAGCTACTGGACCAGATGAGGTGCCCATCGAATTATTAAAACTCATCGATGAAGATGTTATTGATGTAATGGTTGAACTCTTTAATCTAATATATCAGATTGCCACAATCCCCAGACAATGGCTGCAATCAACCTTTGTAGCAATTCCCAAAAAACCAAGTTCAACAACTTGCTCAGACCACAGAACAATAGCTTTAATGAGTCACACACTTGAAACATTTTTGAAAATAATTCACAGCAGAATTGTTAAAACTCTTGAATATGAGATTAGTGACACACAATTTGGCTTTAGAAATGGTATGAGTACAAGAGATGCTTTATTCGGCTTGAATGTGCTGGCTCAGAGATGCATGGACATGAATCAGGATATGTACTTATGTTTTGTAGACTTTGAAAAGGCATTTGATAAAACTCAACATAAAAAGCTTGTAGATATATTAAAAAGCAAAAATATTGACAGTCATGATCTGAAAATTATATCTAATTTATATTGGAATCAAACTGCCAAGGTAAGAGTTGACAGCCAGTACACCGAAAATATCAAAATACAGAGAGGAGTCCGCCAGGGTTGCGTGCTGTCCCCACTACTTTTCAATGTCTACAGTGAAGCGGTATTTCAAGAAGCGCTCTCAGACTCAATAGAAGGTATATCTATCAATGGAGAAGTTTTGAATAACTTACGTTTTGCAGACGATACAGTAATAATTACGAATAACAACAATGATTTACAGAACCTAATGCAACGCCTTAATGAACGCTGTCATGAGTACGGACTGAAAATAAATTTAAAGAAAACTAAAAGCATGATCATGACTAAATCTGCATATGCAAATATTCAATTGACTATTAAAGATACTGCAATTGAGAAGTTTAATAACTATAAATATTTAGGAACATGGATAACATCAGATGTAGACCAAACCAAAGAAATTAAGACACGTATTGAAATAGCACGTACATCATTTATTAAACTTAAAAAGTTTCTTTGTTGTCGGGATATAAGGTTAGAACTACGCTTGAGAATGCTTCCATGTTACGTGTTCTCTACTCTTCTTTATGGTCTGGAAGCTTGGACACTCAAACAAGTTCATCTGAATAAGCTGGCCGCCTTTGAATTTTGGTGTTACAGAAAAATCCTACGAATATCATGGATTCAAAGAATGTCAAACATGGAAGTAACTAGAAGGATAGGAAATGAGGCGGAAATAATATTAACTATTAAAAGACGAAAACTTGAGTACTTGGGACATGTGATGAGAGGGCAAAAATACGCATTATTACAACTTATTATTCAGGGCAAAATCCGAGGAAAGCGAAATGTGGGAAGACGAATAATATCCTGGCTTAAGAACTTAAGGGAATGGTTTGAATGCAGTGGTGCAGAACTTTTTAGAGCGGCGGTCAACAGAGTCCGCATAGCCATGATGATTTCCAACCTTCGATAGAAGATGGAACTTAAAGAAGAAGAAGAAGTAGAGAATCAGTTTTTGCTGGATCCAGTCCACATATTGTGCCCCCAGTTTATGCAAGGTTTGGCCAAAATATCTTTGTTTAACGTCGTACAAAACCCAACTCGTGCAGAAATTGAAGCCACGCGATAACTGGTAAGGCATACTTTCGACGAATGGACCCAAAACCAAATTGGTATTGATTCAGATTTTCATAGCGGAATTGTTTTTATTGATGAAACTCGCATTTGGTTGAATGGCTACGTCAACAAACAACACTGTCTTATTTGAAATGAATATCATCCTCATGTGTACATTAAGACGCCGTTACATCCATAAGAAACTGACTGGTGCTTTATAAGTTGGTGGAATTATACTTGGACTGGTCTATACCTCTTCTAAAAGGATGCTAGCTAAACATAACAATCAATGGTAGCTACTATAGTGACTGTTTCAACAAGACGGCGTAAGGTATCAAACAGCTTGTGCCATAATCTGTTTATTGAAGGCTAGATTTTGGACCTGTGAATTTCTAGACACCTACACTATTTTTTGTAGGGATATTTAGAAACGCTTATCTACCTTTATAAAACAGAAACTATTATAAACTTACAGAACAGCATTCAAAAAATTATTGCCGATATACAGCCACAAAAGTTGGACGATTCTTTGATTTAAGAAGAAAGAAGAAGTGTCATAGACGCTGAGAAATAACTGTCTTTTATGTATATTCCAAATGCAGAAGAATGTGCTGTATTGGGTATGCTTATTATATTCCCTTCAACTAAACAACCCTTAGAAACTCTAGAGAGAATTCTGCTCACTGGAGTGAGTAACCTGATCTGAGCTATTAAATATATTTATTTTACTTTAAACTAAACCGCAATAACAGTTTCATTGCACATTGAACCCATTTTATGTGTTTGAATAAAATAGAACATCCTAATAAATTGCTATTTTCGAATTTTCAACGGCGTCTTCTCACACCTACGTTAACTTGTTTTATTGAACGATATACAGCCAGCCATTTATTGACAGATTGATTTTTATAATAAAAAACAGCAGGATTTCAAGGTCAACAAAAGTGTTGTGAAGTGACCTAGGCTACTGAGTTTACTGTTTATACTTAAAATAAGTTTACACCTTTTGATATTAAATAAAAATAAATATTATAGTTCCAATAAAATACATATTAAATGCAATCTTAAATGCTATGTTATGGCTTTGGCTGAAGCTGAATTGCAAATGTATTTAGCCTGTTAAAATGTTTTATGATCATTTGTGAATGAGGTGCTGTCATTGCGATTTGGTCTGAAAAAATACAAGTTTGGAATAGTAATTAATTAAAAAATTATAAGATACATATATATCCACTACTTATCTAGAAACATACATTATTAATATGTTTACACATTTTGATACATCATAGGAATTCAGTAATTAATCTTTTTTTACCAAAACACCAGCGAATCCGGCAAAACTCATACTGCCTTAGAATTAATAAATGTTCTGTTAAATTAAGTTCTGTTAAATTTTTGTCTTAAGATTAAATTAAATAAGTTTTATAAAAGTTTAAAAATAAGGCAATTCACGTAGTAACAAAATAACTATTAGCTGAAAGCGTGATATACTCTATTTTTCGTTGTGTTACCAAGCGCGATAATGAGGAAATTAAGGAAAATCACTAACTTCTGGTCGAAAAATATGTCCAATATTTAATGTAAGCTATTTATCGATAATTCGAACAGTAAAATAAAATGAAATGCATCTATGTAACACAATATGGAAGACTACTTTGATAGGAGAATGTATGTTTGTGAATAGAACAAGAAATAAGTGATTCACAGATGGATTTTAGAACGGGTCTGGGGTCTAGGAACCAGAGAAGCAATATTCGGAGTCAATGTGGCGTGTTCTGCCTTTGGATATGAATCAGGACATTATATGCTTGCTTCATAGATTTTAAAAAAGCTTTTAGGTATATAACGATAAATATAACGATCGAAAGAGTAACAACATATAAATATTTAAGAGTGTGGCTAACCGAAGATGGAGATCAAACAAAAGAAATCAGATCTAGAATAGAAATGGCAAGAAACACGTTCATAAAATTGAAGAACTTACTTTGCAACAATAACCTTAATCTAGAAATCCGCACAAGAATGCTACGTTGTTACGTTTTTTTCTACTTTACTATACGGCGTGGGAGCGTGGACAATAAAACAGTCTAAAATCAAAGAATTTAACTCCATTAAGATGTGGTGCTACAGGATAATCCACAGAATATCGTGGACTGAAAAAGTACCGAATATAGTTACAAAGAATGAAGAATGAATGTGAAGTGAATTAATTAGGTTAATTATGCAAGGGAAGATACAAGGGAAGAAAAACCCAGGATGATGTAAAATATCCTGGCTAAGAAATTTGGGAGAGTCGTTCATTATTTTTCAAAATTTAAACCCAATGTTAATCAATATCATCTATGGGATGTCATTTGTAAAATAAATTGTAAAGATTAAAGCTCAACATATATTGGGCAAACACACCAATGTCTACATAGAAGAGTTGTTGCACATAAACATAATGTACAAACTAACAAATTAAATACTATAGTCTGAGAAAAGCATTTTCTAGAAAATAGCCATTCTTTTGATTTTGAAATTGCACAGATTTTGAAAAAAAAAACAAAATTACAACAAAAGATGCATATTGGAGATAATTCACATAAAAAAGATTTAAAACCAATCAATAATAAGACTGATATCAAAAATTTTTCCAATATGTATTATAATTTAATAAATTGAGTTGTAAAAAGATTATGTATAACCTACCAGACTGATTAAATATCATTTTTAGAAACGTAATGAAAAATAATGTTTCCATTTAATACATATAAATAGTAATGCGGTTTGTTAGATTTTTAATATATCCCTTTTGCAGTTTTCCATATTATATTCGTAATAAAGCTAAAGAGGGTAAGGCTTATTAATTTTTATTAAACACGCTGAAAACCCTGAAGGCAGGTTGCTCGTTTATAAGTCCTTATATTACATTAACCAACCATGTCTTTCAGAAAACTGAATTATACGTTAGCTAAGTAATATAAAAACTTTAATCAGTTTGAGTCAGACTAAAGAATAAATATGTCTATTTTTAGTATATTTATATATACGAAATCATAAATGTCAAATTTATTAAACTATCAGCATTATTCACACACAGACAATACCAGTTAGCCGAACCTGAATAGTAGAGCCCACACTAGCTGAAGTAAAGTCCGCAATTTCGTCCCTAAAAAATTATAAAGCCCCGGGACCAGACGGCATACAGGCGGAACTACTAAAAAAAGAGGGAGAAAAGCTACATCTAAAGTCATATAATACCTATCCACAAGAAGAGAGATAAACAAATATTATCAATATAGATCAGTATATATTAACAATTATAACGGAATATCGTAAGTCAATACAACATACAAAATTTTATCCACAATATTATTTAGAAGACTAACTCCATACGAAGAGGAAATAATAGGTGACTATCAAAGTGGATTCAGACCGGGAAGGTCGACCATAGACCAGATCTTCGTCCTACGCCAAGTGTTGGAAAAAAACTGGGGATTCAATCGCGACGTACACCAAATATTCGTGGACTTTAAACAAGCCTACGATTCTGTTGTGGAAGACCATGGTAGAATTGGGAGTACCTGGAAAGCTAGTACGATTAGCACAGGTGAGCACGGAGACCGCTTCCGCACGGATCAGAATTAGCAACACCACGTCGAAGGAATTCCACATTGACACCGGGCTTAGACAAGGAGATCCTCTCGCTCCCCTGCTGTTTAACTTCGCACTGGAACATGCAGTAAGGAAAGCTCAGCCACAATTGACAAACAGATTTGCCGCTCAAGGATCAAAAATACTATTGGCCTTTGCGGATGACGTAGACACAATAGCACAATCCACCAGAGCTGCAAAAGAAGTTTTCACCCTATTCGAGGCCGGAGCCTAGGAAATTGGTGTTAAGTTAAACTAGAATAAGACCAAGTACATGGTAGTTACGAAAAACCCAAGACCAAGGGTTAGGCAAAACGAAACAATTAACGAATATAACTTCGAAGTCGTCAAAGAGTTTAAGTATCTGGGAGCGATCATAACATCTCAAAACAAATATGAAAATGACGTGGCAGCCAGGATAATAGCAGGAAACAGGACATATTATTTTTTAATGACCATCCTTAAATCAAAAATACTCTCAAGATCAGCAAAAATAAGAGTATACAAGACAATAATTCGACCCACAATAACGTATGGAAGCGAGACATGGACGCTGAACTAGCGGGAAACGACAAAATTACTGGTTCTTGAAAGAAAGATACTGCAGACTATCTATGGGCCTTGTAGAGAAGAAACAACAGGAGAGTAGAGAAGAAGACACAATAATAACTCCAGACAATATATGGAGATGAAAACATAGTCCGCTACATTAAAGCAAACCGAATAAGATGGGCGGGCCACGTCCTAAGGTCAAATAACGAAAGACTTCTGAACTCCACACTCTGGAAAAAGTCCGATGGCAGAAGGTCAGTTGACCGCCCAAGACAGAGATGGAAGGACGCAGTGACCAGTAATCTACGTAAAATGGGAGTGCAGCAGTGGGAAATAGCTGCTCAGGAGCGACAATAATAGAGGGAAATAGTAAACACGGCCAAGAGTCACCTGGAGTTGTAGAGATGATGATGATGATCATCATTATTCATTTTGTCGTCATTTCTTTCCTAATAATTCTTCAAAAGTTTCTATCTTAAACCACAGAATAAATAACAATCAGAATGTCCACTCTCAGATGCCGCCTTTGAAGTTTGTCAGCACACCAACGCCATGTTTTAGACGGAAACATAGACTCGAATTGAGAAATTTGTGACAAACTACGACAGAACTGTAATTTAAATTTTTAGAGATTAATAGTTTAGCACATTTAAAATTATCATCAAATCACCAAATGATCAAATGATCATCTATAAGTTATAAAAACGCTAATATAAAACTGTACAGAGTAGAACAAGCCTAACAACAAGAACAGTAGTTTGTAAATTATCCCGTGGAGGTGGAGGTACGTTTTTTTGTACTGTACTTTTTACTGTAGCTTATTTTCGCAGCTTTGTTTACCAACTGGCTGAACGGAATAACATCCCCCATGGTTTCAATAAAAAAACGAAATTAGCAAGAAAAGATTGGGTAACTGGGTTCAGAAAGCGCTATCCTGAGCTTGTGTTGAGAGAACCTGAGGCGACTTTAGCAGTAAGGACGCAAGCATTTAACAAAACGAATGTAACCAAGTTTTTTGACATTTTGGAGGATGTTCAAAAACATTACTTTTATCCTCCTCATAGGGTTTACAATGTTGATGAAACTGAAGCAGTTTCATCTTCTCAGATGTTCTTAGCACATTTGTAATTTCTGTGTCAGCTGGAAGAGTTTTTATTCCTCCTTTTATCATCTTCCCTAGAGAGCGGATGAAAGTGGAACTTCAAAACCGCGCTCCACCTGGAACAGATATTTTGTTTGTCATCCTTCAGGGTGGATGCAGACTGAGATTTTCATACAATGGTTTGACCAAGTTTACGAAGTCATCCAAACACAGCCCAGTTTTGCTCAGTAAAGGGGCTAGCGAAAACCACACAACTATAATTTGCATTCCCTCACTATAATCATAAGCTGCAACCACTAGATGTTTCTTTCATGGGGCCCTTCAATACTTATTATGTCCAAGCGATCGAAAGATTCTTGCGTTATAATCCTGGTAGATTAGTGACACAGTATCAGGTATCTATACTTCTAGCAGAAGCATTTCCATTTGCAGCTACTCCAAATATTGCGGTAAAGGGGTTTGGAAAATGTGGCATAGTTCCTATAAACAGACAGAAGTTTACTGACGCTGATTTTGCTGTAGCTATGACCACAGAAATTTCTGTGTAAGATTATATCTTTCTTCAAGAAGCTGAAAATCAAGAACTGGGTGTTATATACCAAAAGGAAACTTCTGCTGTGGGGTCAGGAAAAGATTTGGCAGATTCTCAACAAAATATTCTTCGACGTCCATTCGATTTCCGACCAGTAACCTCTGCATTCAACGCTTCAGTGCATAGGTTTTTTAATGACCAAAGACAAAATGTCACTATAGAATCTGGATATCCAAACTCTACATGTCTACAAAAGACTCGCCAAAGCCAAATACATTAACATTCCAGCTCAGTTCACTGCCTTATTTTAGTACATCATGTGATTTAATCAGCAACTCAAGGGCAAGGGGCACTATACTTTTGCTGTAAACCCAGAGGATATTGTTCCAATCCCTAAAGCAAATATTATCAAACAAGAAAATAAGCGAAAAAAAGAACAGCTGCAGTTTTGACCTCAAGCCCTTTCAAGATAGAACTAGTAGCCGCAAAAGCAGAAAAAGAAGAAAAGTAAAGGCTTAAGAAAATAGAGCTAAAAAAACTGAAAAAAGGAAAGCATAATGACAAGAGAAATGAAGGAAGCAAAGAAAAATTTAAAGGAAAGCAGAAAACGAAATCAAAATCATCTTTATTTAGTGACTCGAAAAGTGACATGAGTGATACTGATTGCCTTTTCTGCGGAGACTTATATTCCAAGTCAATGGAAAAACTCGTTGTGAAACTTTCTTTTTCCACGTTGGCAATAATGTTTTTATTTTGAAATTACACTTTCATTTAGTATACAAATTCAGTTTAAATTTTGTATTTTACATCGGGCAAAGTGGCCGGCCAGTTTTCCTCACTCCGCAGGGCAAAGTGGATTGTTAGGATAAAAAATATGTATCTAAAAAAGTTACCGAGATAAAGTGAAAATTAAAATTGCCTTATGTAGCTAAGTATATAATATAACGGATGTTAATATATAGTGTATTTCTTATTTATTTTCTTCAAGATAAAAAATATTCCTTAGTATGGCCACTTTGGCCACCCTTCCTCTATTTAAATCACGCATTTAGCATTTTATTTAGTAATTTAGATTTAGCAGAGATCTGTAAAACACAAATAAACAGTTTTAGTATTAAATTTCAGTTTAAAACACTTGTTTTATCAATCAACTTTGATATGTAACGTTTAAAACGTTACATTTTTGTTCTTATTAATTTCAAAGTACTTTCCATTATTTTCTACTCATACTATTTGATTTTCGTTGATAATAACTTCTTTTTCCTTTGTGTGTGTTCCTACATTTCATTTCAATATTTTCCCATTACAAAAAAATTCACCGATTAATTTCTTAAGTCCCCTCGTAGTTATACCTTCGCTTACTTTATCATACAAGAAACAGAAACCCCACCACTAAATAATTTACTTCTATCAATCCGACCCGATTTAATTTTTTAAATTTTTAAAATAAACCAGTAAACGACAAGGTACTCAGAAATAAATCTTCTTGGTCAAAAACTTCCAACAGTCTGGGTAAATTAATACTTTGTTCTTTTTACAGCAACATATTTTTATAGATTAATCAAAAACATTAGCACTGTTAGTTTTCCGTACAATTTTGTGTACGCTAGTACTTAAAAACAGCTTACAATTTTTATTTTCTTTTTACTTTTGCTGTAATAATAATAATTCAATATAAATCACTAGTATTAATCGCACAACTTTGTCTTTTTCGTTTTTCATTTAATAATTTATCTATTAGTTGCAGTTATTAATTTGTGAGTTTTGGCAACATCAAAGAGTTCTGGATCGGTATACAGTTCTTAGAGAGAAGAACTTTCAGCTTGCCAGAATTCTTCTGTTGTTGGACAAAACTCGTGCCATGACGAATTTTATATCGGTTTTTGTTTTTCCAGCCACGTTCACCTTGGTTATGATATAAGAAAATCCACGTTCACCTTGGTTATGATATAAGAAAATCTACGTTCACCTTGGTTATGATATAAGAAAATCTACGTTCACCTTGGTTATGATATAAGATAATCTACGTTCACCTTGGTTATGATATAAAAAAATCTACGTTGACCTTGTTTTTGGAATAAGAAAATCCATCTTGGTTTTGAGGATCCACATGGTTTTGGCTTAGAGGCATGGTTTTTTGCAAATAGTTTATGGTTCGAGGTGAGAAGAGAGCAACAGGAGGATTTCTCATAGAGTTAAGCTAAGTTCTATCGTTCTTTGAATTTTGTATATAGATGCTTAATTCCCTGTTGCTAGAATCTCAATTTTTAATTGTTATTATATTTTGATTTATTATTTGATTAACTTATAAAATTAATAAAGATATGTGTTGAAAAATTATTTTATTAATAATTCCCGATTTCTCAAATTAAATTAGTTTATGCCGAACAACACCCCTGAGGGGTTTCAAGGAGCAATGGATGAGCTACCCGTTACAGATAATAGAAAGATATTGTTATTTTATCACTCATAGACTTTTAATTTTCCGTAACAAAGCATAAATGAATAAATTTCATTTTAAATAAACTCGTCGGCATAAGTATAAAACGGTTATTTTAGGAGTTTGAGAAAACTTGAATATATTTGAACATTTCATCAAGAAAGTACATCTGGCAAATCTAAATTCGATGGTGACGAAAACATTTGGTTGTTATTTTGGAGATATGCCAGTGTAGATAAATTTAAGTTGTCGTTTAAACGTCAGATGTGCCTTTTGTAATATTCATTATAATATTAAACATTAATACACTCTGTTTTTTGGCTGAAGTGTTAATGGATCTCTCAGTTATATATACATAGACAATATTTTTACTTTTCGACCACTTTTGTAAGGAGGTCTACGGATTTTTACTGAATTTTAGTATATTACTGTACCTTGAAAAAGTAGCCCTTTTTACCCTATATTTGAAGAAATATAGGTATATCTGAGCCCAGTATACCTATTTAACTCACAATATCCCATTATAATGTCATGTTATGTTATAATGTCAACTTTTTGATAAAATAATTTACAAAACTGTAACAGATAAGTTTTATTTTAAAGGTCAAGAAGAACGGAAAGAAACCTTACATTTTATGATTTACAATTAATTGTCAAAAATTTAACCAAACAAAGGAAAAATTGGTCTGCAAGAAAAACCAAAAAATAGAAAAAATTCTTTAAAATATACTAAAATTGTCTGTGATGTAAACATAAAGAATATTAAGGAAAAGACAGTTAAGATTTAATTTCAAGTATAGTGAGTATATGTAGCGTCTTATACGTATTTCAGCCTAATAGGCGTCGTCAGAACGGCAAGTTATTTGTTTATAGTTTCTCTCTTCTTTCTGCGGTGGATTCTCTTTTCTTCCTTGCGTAAGTTATTAATATTCCTCCTCTGCTTGTCGGGTTATGTACCCCTGTTGCATCAATAAATATGCTGTTATCTCTATTATAATCTGATATTCTTCGTCAAAACAGTAATTTATATTTTGTTTATATTGTCTATACTTGTTTGAATTTTGAAGTCCTTCTAATTTAGAACCAATTTCCTTTTTTAAATTCTGGCTCTTACCCTACTTTCGATCCAGTAGTGATCACAACCTGCATTTACTCCTCTTCTGGTGCGAACGTTAATTATACTAGATTGGTGTCTTGAGTCTACAATAGAATAATCTATCATATTAACTGTAAGTCTTTCTGGTGATTTCCAGGTGCCTTTGAAAGACACATGATTTCGGCTGCTTTGGACCACTTACAACGCGTGATTTCTGATTTATAGTTTCATTTAATATTTGTCAGACATAGTGTTCCTTTCTACTGGTACTAAGAACACGACGTTGTCGTGTATTACTTTTACACAGAATATTATCGTATTTTTAAATGTTTTCTATATATAAATGTTGTATATAAATATAATACTTTATTAAATATCTTAATCAATACAAAACAATCATTAATCTATAATTATTTTGCTGCATGTGAATGACTATAATATAAATTGTTAGAATATCTGTCATAACATCTTTGTTATCAATAAAACCTAGATTCTTCATTCATAGTACATATATAAATCTTAGGAATTCAAAATATTGTACAATAAGTTGTACATATAGTTGTACTAGATTTGCAAGATATATATAATAATTAAACTTCAACTACTAGCAAAAATTATTTTTTGTAAACTTATTCGTATGTATTTTATTAAAATTAAAATATAAAAGTATTTTAAATCTAAAATACTAAAATACTTACATTGTATATGATATCTAACTACACTAAAATTTTTTTCAAACCAAAATCAACAATGCGTATCATGGTAAGCGTTCAAAAATAAAATAAAAAATAAGCAAAAAGCGCTAATGAGAAGGAAGAAAAGCTCGAGAATGAAGTAAAAATAAAAACTAGAAGAACCAAAACTTGGCCTTCAAGAGTTAGAGAAAGCTGAAGCGATTATTTGCAATGTTATGTTTGGTCATTTGGTCAAGAAGTTTTTATTTATTATAGAACCAAAATTTTCAAAAGACGTTATCACATAAAGTTCACCTGTCTCGGTACAATAACAGTTATGTAAAAAATTGTTAAATCTGTTGAGTTTTGACAACTATACAGGGTGACAAAATTCGATGTATCTGCAATTGTAGAAGATATGAAAAGAGTAATTTACAAAAACAGGAGGTAGCTGTAAGCTTTACATTTTAAAATTAGGTATAAATATATAAGAGCTTACATAATGTTGTACTGCATTAAAGATGTATTTTTTTGTGACAATAAAACACTGAATACTTTGTTTTCAAAACTTCCACAAAATTTATTATAAACTCTCATCACTACAGCTGTTTAGGCTGATTGCCTTTCTCAAGTGATCTATTTTTGACTTCGGCATCAGCTGAAACAGCGCTAGTGATAATAATTTATAATAAATCTTGTGGAAGTTTTGAAAACAAAGTTTTCAGTATTTTATTGTTACATCAAATGAATTTCCATCAAGTAACGGTCGAATCCATCAATGTTTTTTTGTTAATAAAGCCCCCTGTATTTTATTTTAAATTTAAAATCCGCTTTATTTACTCGTTACAAGTAAACAGAGTTGTTTTGTGTTACATAGGATTTTAAAAAAGTTATAACAAAAGTTTCTGAAAATCTTAATAAGTTTAACGTCCTGTATAATTGAAAAGGGATACGACTCATTGAATCCATAGTGTTTACATGGTTGTCAAAATTTATAAAAATAATTGAAAATCGACATGTTTCAAGAAAACTAGAGGAAGAACGTCCTAGAATCAAAAAAAGTTTCAGAGGGAAATCTTGTCAGATCTGGCGTAATAAAACGATACTCATTGAAGTAAAGTTTGGAGAGAGCATATTATTATTATATATCATGAACTTCTGTGCCGTCGCACCGAGTGATATTTTACAGAATAAGCTGGCTTAAACCAAAATTTTAAACACTAACATTTCGAACTGTTTTTTAATTCTAAAGCAGGTAGTTATATTTGACGTCACCAGGCAATATTCCCTCCCCAAGTAAGCTAATCAAACAAATTTCACAGCTGTCACTGTTTTGGCGTCCTAACACGTTTTGGCTGCATTTAGTTTTGAGATTTTGTTAGACTTTTTTTTACGATTTGTGATTTCTTTATTTTTATCATTCAAGTGATTTTTGTAATAGCATCAGTTATGATCTTTCAGAGGAAAGTAAATATCTACTGAATATTGAACCATTTTTTAAAATATTACCCTTTGAGAACTTTAATCAAAATTAATTCATATCTATTTTCATACACCAATATATCAACCAAGAAGGTTGGTCTAGAAATAAACATCAAAAAAAACAAAGAAATGCGATTTGGTACCAGAAACAACCAACCTATTATGATCAACGACCAGAAAATTAAGAGAGTAGCGGAATTTGTATATCTGGGCAGCATAATTGACTGTAATGGGGGTACAGAGCATGATGTACATGAAAAAATAAATAAGGCTCGTAACGCCTACAACATGCTTAACAGCATATGGAAATCCAACTAAAACGAAATTAAAAATCTTCAACACAAATGTAAAAGCTGTATTACTGTATGGCTGCGAAACGTGGAAGATATCAGCACCCATAGTACACAAATTACAAGTTTTCATCAATAGAGCGTTACGAAAAATCCTTCGTATATTTTGGCCTAACCGAATCTCCAATGAAAAATTTATGAAACCAAAGCAACCAAGAAAATGTCATAAAGCAAATAAGGCGAAGAAAATAGAGATGGCTGGGCCACACACTCCGTAGACCGCCAAATGACATTACCAGGACAGCGCTGGATTGGAATCCCCAAGGCCGACGGAAAGTAGGCAGACCTAAGGGAACTTGGAGAAGGACAGTACTAGACGAAGGGAGAAAAATGGGAAAATCCTGGCTTGAAATCAAAGCACTAGCCAGAAATAGAGTTCGCTGGAGACACTTTGTGGAAGCCCTATGTTCCTCTTAGGAATCTTGGGACTATATATATATATATATATATATATATATATATATATATATATATATATATATATATATATATATTCATACACAGCTTTCAAAGTTTTATCAAGTTTTCAGAAAATTTCATAAAAATGAAAATATTATGAGTAGTACAAACTAAATTATTAAACACAATGCATCCAAATGTACAAAAATATTTGAAAAAATAGCATTTATGTTTTGACTTGCATTATAAATCTCAAATTTCTTAAACATTCTAGCCCTTGCTTTTATACTAAAATAACCATTATATTGATTAAAATTTTAACGTTATTCAACTGTTTATTTTATTTTTTATTGATATTGTTTTTTTTTTGCAATTTTATAACTACTTAAATTCGCATTAATTCCTATATTTATACAGTACATTCAACCAACTTACACCTCTAAACGAATAACGGAATTCGCAGAAAACCTTTCATTGTAGTAAAAATCACGGTAAACTGCACTGGTATTCTCCATAATGTTTATGCTGGGTATGGGACACAAATCTATGATTGATTTTAGTCACTAATAGAAAATCCACCCAAAGCAAATTCTAGATATCCGAACTTTAAACTCAGCAGACGCAGGGAGTGAACACAAACTAGTACTACCAAAGAAGAGAATGAAAATAACACCAAAACATTTTCTACAGGAAAACTTCTTCTTCTTTGGGTGCCGTCTTCAATGAAGGTTGGCGATAACCTCAGCAAAATCATTTCTGTCCCTGGCTTTTCTTATAAAAGATTGAGAATCCAAAGCAGTCCACTCACGAATGTTCTTTAACCAGGACGCCTGCCGTCTACCAGATCCACGTTTTCCTTATACCTTCCCCTCTATAAGAAGCTGCAGTAGCTGGTATTTCTCATTTCTGTATATGTGTCCCAAATATGAGGTTTTCCGTGTTTTCATTATTTTTAAGAGTTCTCTGTCGGTACCCATCTTGTGTAGGACCTGCTCGTTGCTCATTGCGCATATACGCCAAGGCAAAATTCAATGTAGACTCGCTGTATAATAACTCTACAAGAAAAATGTACCATAAGAGGCTATCACAGAAGATACAGCTAAAACAAATAGACGACATCGAAGATATAAACGCGAGCTGATAGAAAAGTAAAAACAAGATTGAAGAAGCAGCAACAAAAGCTCTAAAACTCTCGAAAACGCAAAGTCATACTGATCAAAAGAAACAACAACAATATACCACGGTTCAAAAAAGAAATAAAAGAGAAATATTAAGAGAAACGAGAGGCCTACACAAAGTAAAAAAACATCAAATACCCCAGAATACTGAGACACCTATAGAAAATACGAAATGAAACAAAGCAGTTGGTAAGAAGAACAAAGAATGAACACTGTTAAAAGTTTACAAAAAGGATAAAAAGCGACTTCTACGGTACACAGAAACAAATATGAGGATTCATAAGAAACCAACAGAAAGAAATGGCAAAATTGAAAGATTACAATAACATACCAGCAAATGAAAGCAAACATACCAGCAAATATGAAAGACAACTGACGACACTGTTTAAAGGAAAGGAAAATAATAATCAACACAATAACGTACCAGAAGTAAGACACAAAATACAAATCAGTGTTCAGGAAGTAGAAATAGCCATGAATTCACTCAAAAATAAAAAGTCACCATTGCCAGATGGAATAAATAACGAGCTTCTAAAACACGAAGAAGAGAGTATAACCCTAACCTGAACACCGCACTTAAGCTTACCACAAAAATTCTAATCATTAAAACCAATGAACTAAGAACTTTATCAGCATATCTATGTTTTATAGACCTGACAAAGGCTTTCGATTGCATCCAAGTCGAAGACGTCTTACATCTACTATATAAAAGAAACATACCAATAAATAATATATAAACCATCGAAAACATATATTTCCATAATCGAATACAGGCAAAGATAAATAGAAAACTAACACAGTGTATACTAGTACAAAGCGGAGTCAGACAGGATGACTTGTTAAGCCCACTTCTCTTTAATATAATAATTGACGAAATAATACAAGTAGTACGTAAAGGTCATGGCTACAGAATGGGGAACAAAGAAATTCAAATATTATGTTATGCAGACGACGCCGCATTAATCGACGAGACAGGAGACGAGCTCCAAAGATTAATACACATCTTTAATACAACAGTCGAGAAATAGAATAGGATAATATTAGCAGAAAAAACCTAAATCTAAATCTAAATATGCAATAGGATGTAAAATCAAAATTGATGGAAGAATAATAGGAAAAAAAGGAAGCAAGGTTTAGATATCTGGGAATACATATGACTAGTAAGACTAGGAGATGTTGAAGAAGAAGTACGACAACAAAGCTTAAAAGCAAGTAAAGCGGCGGGATCTCTTAATGATACAATCTCGAAGAACAAACACCTAAGACAAGACACAAAAACAACAATCTTTAAAGCAGCAATTAGACCTATTGGCGGAGACAAGACCTGATATATCTAAAATGAGACGACTACTAGAAACAATAGAGATGAAAATACTCCGACGAATATCAGGAAAAAGTCTGTTCGATAGGGAGAGAAGCAAAAACGTAAGAAGAGCATGTAATAGAGAAGACATAAATTGATGGGTGACAAAACGGAAACAGGAGTGGAACGAACAAATTAGTAGAATGGCAGAGGATAAGATAGTATAAATAGCACGAGATAAGTCACCAAATAGACGAAGAAGTATTGGTAGACCAAGAAAAAAATAGTTCGACAATTTAAACAATTTAGGATGCTTATATTGAAAAAGAAACAGACTTCAAAGTCTAGATACAACAAGGAAGAAGAAAAAGTCTTATTTTTCTTTTAACTGTACACTTAGATATAATTTTTAATTAAAATATATGTTCTGCTATACCCTAGTAATTGTCTCATTAAATTTTACTTAATTATTTCGATTTTTCTTATTTCTAGCCTAAAAAAATTCTAGAGGGACCATTTTGCCTCACTCTTCCCTAACTATCCATTTTTTCCTTGGTCTGTATCAGATGAAATTGCATTTATAAATTTTCAAAACATTTTTAACATATTCTATGCATGTATTGTAGATTTTAAATTGCAATAAAGTAATAAAAAATGACATTTTTAATAAGTAATTAAGTAAAACATCTTAAAAATGCGTTCTTTTTCTTTATTGGTTTATAAATATGTCCAATAATATTCAAACCTTACTCACACACCTTCAAAAAACAGTAAATCCAGTTATTTTATCATGCCCTAGTGAAATTTTATTGGTTTTACTAGAACACACAATCCAACCCAAGCATACCGGCTCTCCAATCAAAATTCAAGAAACGAAAACTAGTTTAAATAATACGATTAAAAAACCGGGTCTCTTATATTTATTTGGATAATAGTGTTGTTTTAGTTAGGTCGTGTAAAGAAACAGGTTGTGATTGGACTATTTTTGCATCGTAATGACTGGTTTTTTATTCCGAGCAGGTTAAAATGTAGATCTTTAACTACCTGTAAATATTATGATTATTTTGTTGTATGAATTACTAGTTTCAAAAAAATAATTAAAAAACCGGGTCACGTTTATTTTTCTTATAATAATGTTATTGTTTTACCTAGCTCGTGTAAAGAAAACAGGTGGACTAGTTTGCATCATAACGACTGGTTTTTAAATGGAACAGGTTAAAATGTAGATCTTCATACTATTTGTCAATATTGGGATTAATTTTGTTTTTAGGAAGCCATATAAACGAGTTTCTATAAACAAAATATGTTTTAGAGTTAAATAAAATATTTATAGGACGTTTGTGATAGTTTTATATAATGGACGATCAAATAATTAATCTCTTTTGCGACAATACTTAGGGTAAAAGTGGGATTGTTGCCCCACATATCAAAACGGGGTATTTTTTACTAAATAACAGTTGATATCTGAAATTATTTTTGTACTTAAATGAATGATACTTTTATAGGTATATATTAAATTCAAATTTTGTACCTGAAAATCATTGAATATCTACCTGGAATATTAATTATTACATTTTGAAGTAAGTTTTATTACTAAAGCCTAAAAGAATGATTTTCAGATATGAAATTTTAATTCAATATAGAGGAAAGGCACCGAATTCGAGACAGGCGCCTAATTTGAAACACCGTCGTATATTTGTGTACGATAGTGTGACATTTTTGTTTGTACTTGCCGCCAAAAAATATAAAATGGAACGCAGATGATATGATACGTGCTGTAAATACAGTAAGAAATAGAGATATGGGCTACTTAAAGGCCTCAAAGGTTTTTGAAGTACCAAAAGGTACCTTAGAACGATATGTGAAATCAGACAAGATCCAGAAGAACTCGTCGGGATATCAATTGGCCGCCGACCTATTCTTCCTTTGGAATTAGAAAATGAGTTGGTTGAGTATGCCCTTATTATGGAGCAACGTTATTTCGGACTAAGAGCGCGTGATATAAAACGACTGGGATTTCAACTTGCAATACGTAACTCAATACCACATCCATTTAGCAGAGTCAAAAAATCAGCCGGAAAGAAATTGTAACGATACGATCGTTAGTTCTAATCTAATCTAATTTGCCGCCGTTGGGGTATGCAACCAACAATACGATCTCTAATAGTTCATTTTTATGACTTTCGAACATCGATATCGATAAGATAATCGATTACCTTGTATAGGGAAAATGAATATTGGCCATCGGCCATATTCTCCTGATTCATTTTAGAACCAAACTTGGGAAGTTGATAATTTTATTACGGCAGGCAGGATCTTAGGGAAACTAGAAGACAATTTAAGTTATTTTTTTATTTTGGTTTGAAAATTGTAAGGAGTTTTGGTTCTGTTAGTTAGAAATTATTTAGTTTGGTGAAATTTTTAAGAAGTCGTATTGTTTTATGGAAAAAAATCCCTAGAAAGATTCTGGTAAGTTTTTTTTCAAACACCTACATCTTCCATTTAATTTTCCAGTTCCCCATCATTTAAATCTTCTCACTTTGCTAGACATATCCAAAAATCATTATTATTTATATATAAGTATATATATATATATATATATATATATATATATATATATATATATATATATATATAAGGATCACTCAGACGAGTGGTGGGTTCTTATATCGGTCTCTAGGTGGAGAAATAAAAGACAAAGTTGATAGGCTACTTTATCTATTTTGAAGACGTTTCGCTTTCGAGTTTTGAAAGCATCATCAGTTCATCTAAAAAATTTTACAATATGAGAACCACACAATCATGGAAACGATGTTAATTGTTACCTTAAAAAGATATGTAGCAGTCAATGTTGACATGAATGTCAGAGAATGTAGACGAAACGGGTCTTACAATTGTTCAGCACAAACATAGCAAAGTAATTTCCATGAGAGGGAAGAAGCAGGTTTCGTCACTTACTACAGCAGAAAGAGGCAAGCTGATTACTGCTATTATGCATATATGAATGCTGCGGAGTTTTCGTACCATCATTATTAATCTTCCCTAGAAAAAATATGAAAACAGAGTTGATGCTAGGAGCTCCCATTGGAACAATTGCAGAATGCCATTTGTCAGGTTCTTCCCTGGCTCTGTTCTTCTCGTCCATGATGGTCACTATTCTCATACGAGAAACGTTGCTCTAAGAGATTTGGCCAAACAGAATCATGTGACAATTATTTGCCTCCCACCACATTCTACACATAAAATGCAACCATTGGATTTTACTTTTATGGCACTGCTGAAAACTTACTATGCACAAGAAATAGAAAACTGGCTTAGAGAAAATCAGTTGAGTGTTGTGTCCCCTCATGCTGTTGTTAGTCTTTTTTGTAAAGCGTATAACAAAGCTGCAACGATGGAAATATCTTGCAAGGGTTTCCGAAAAACTGGACTGGTCGCTATTTGACGCCATATTTTTAGGGACTTTGAATTTTGAATTCAAGAGCACTTAGAAACACAAACCGAAAAGGACGAACAAATAATAGAACCAAACCATGAAAACCAAATCATCCAATACAAGCACATAGAACTCCTAGTCCACCACTACCTCATCAACAACTTTTTTCTCCGAAAGACATATGTCCAATCCCTACATTCTACAAGAGAGATGCCACTAAAAAACCACATGCCAGATCATGAGAGGCCTCAATAATTACTCTTTGGATTGTGTATTTGCTCCAGAAAAAAAACAGTTCAACAAAAGGTGTTACATAAAAAAAACAGTAACGCCCGAAGAAGAAATAGCAGATGACGACGTAGGCCAACTTTCTACATCAAAAGGCAAAACATCAAGAAGGAATCGGAAAGTTTCTTTGAGTTCAAGCTCAGATAGCAGTGAAGACTTTCCATTGTGGAGAAATAAAGTCCAGCACATTTATTTGACTTAAATGTGCGAAGGAAAGGGCTTTTTTTGATAGTATCTCAAATTAAGGTACCTGTCTTAAGTTTAGATACCTGGCTATACCAAATTAGGGTACATTTTATTTTTAATATTAAATGTCGCAAAAAAAATTAAATGTATTTTTTTGCAAAAATATATGTTTTATTCGCTTTTTATTTGTTGGGTTCTAGATACATTAAATTTAAGTTTTCGAAACAAATGTTTTAAAAACTTTTGAATATTCTGTTTTATATTTGCTTTTCAAAAAAAGTGTCTCAAATTTGGTGCCTTTCCCCGATACCTATATAAATAGCAGCCCTTTAATTGTAAACATAGGAATAAATGCGAATTCAAGAATAATAAAAATCAAAAAAAAATCATTTCAATGAAAAATAAAAAAACAATTAAAGAACGTTTAAAATTAATCAATATAATGCCTACTTTCTGTATAAACGGAAGAGCTAGAAGGTTCACCAGGTATTTTAGATTTAAAATGCACGCCAAAAAACATAAGTGCTATTTTTTTCAAATATTTTTGTATATTTGGATTCATAAATCAGCTTGTACTTCTCACAGTATTTTCGTTTGCATTTAATTTTGTGAAAAGTGAAAAATGTTGCTTTGTGTAACTGACTTTCAGTTCCAGCTTAAAAGCGAAGCAGTAACCTCTCCAGAAGATACCAACCAATAGTGTTGGCGAAACGTGGAGAAATAATCTCAAAGGACAATGGTCTAACAGTCGGAACAAACGGTTTAACTAGAGTTAAATGTGTTTTTGTAATCGACAAAAGCAAAACAGACCGAAAAACTCAACTGGGGTGGCGGTATTTTGTGGTGGAGCATCTTGGAGGCCGTTAAGATGTAGTCACTATCTGAATCAGGGACGAGAGGCTTGTCTGGATGTGGTCTTTTTTCCAGCAAGAAGTGTGTGTGTGTGTGTGTGTGTGTTTTGAACTAAGTGTGACAGAGTTGTGTCTCTAGTTACTATTGGTATTGTAGCCGTTTTTACGTCTACACCTAACTTCAAAACAAATGTATTGCACTAAAGTTTTGTTATTGAGTGTTGTCATTAACGGCCAGGTCTCGTCAGCTTTCGAAAGGCAGCCTGACAGTGATGGACGCTATAATTTCGTTGATCATCCGACATCAGATCCCGTATCATGCACGGGGCTCTGTTATCGGCCGGGATTCCCAGCGACGAGTATGCTTCGGTAGCAGAAAGAGGGCTCCTTTCAGTCCTTTCACTGCCATGCTAGTGTGAGTGTTGTGTGTGTGTGAATGTGTTTGAGTGTGAATGTGTGCGAGTCTGGATCGGCACAGACAAAAACCTTGTTCTCTAGTAACCCCTGTGTTAGAAACTGACAGCTGTCAAATTTTTTTTTGAAATTTTTGTTTTGACCAGGTTTTTATGTAAAATATCACTCTGTACGATGGGCACTCTATTTATGATGGTATGCATCGTAAATTGACAATTCAGTTTTATCATTTGACATTTGAAATTTTACTTATTTTACAACAATCAACAATGACTTTTGAAAGGTAAAAACTAGTAGACACTGTATAGATATTAGGTGAGTAAAATAATAATCGAATACGAGAACATTTCAAAATGTAATTAATAGATTCAATCTTAATGCTTCCGTGTTATATGCTTTATTATCAAGTTAGAGTGATCCATTAGATTGGCAGTGGACTATGTTGGTAAGCTTTATCCCTCTACCTAAAATTGTAGTTTTTACTTTTAAAGAATCCTTTTCTATTTCAAAGCTAGATATAAAATTTTTTAATCAGTAGATTTCTTGGCTAAAAGTGTAGTTTTATTGACATTTTCTCTTTTTTTTTTTTCTATATAAACCTTGAGTAATGCCAGCCAACTACTCTAAACTACCACCGAAATAACTCTTACTAATTTTTAAATAGATTTTGGGGGATTTGTTATACAAGTTCTTTTGTGATAACATTTTTATCGAGTGTGTACATCTTCCATCAGTTTTTTATATTATTTATAAAAATTACAAAATTTTCATTATTATATTAATTATTTAAATTAATTTAATATTTTTGTTTGTAGGTACATATTTACTTTTCTTGTAGTGCATAGATAACGTTTTCTATATAATATTTAAAGATTTTGCGACCAAATAACCAAAATATTTTTAAGGAAAATAGAACTAACATACGTGAATGAATTTATGGTAGTACTTAGGTAATGTTTGTGATTATAAATGGTCTTTAATTAATTTAAGTCGATTTTCCTTAAAAATTGTTAAAGACAACTTATTACTTTTCGAATATATTGGACTATTTGATTAAGCGATATATAGCATGGAAAAAGTAAAAGTTTATTTAATGTTATGCATGTAATAAGGATAATATTTTTTCAAACTATAATTGACAGTTTTGACGATGTGAAATTAGTCGAAAGCTCGACCTATCCAAACCCAATACAGCACAAACTAGGCAGAGGCTTCTAAACCAATACATGTGTCACTTTATTTCTTGATTTTTTGAAAATATATTACGTTAACTCTAGTATTTCGTTATTGCATAGATATTTAAACATATGGTGTGAAATCAAATAGTCATATAATTCTGAAAAAAGCAATAAATTGCGATCTACAGCTATCTTTGTCTCTTACCACAGCGGAGTTGGAGTTGAGGTAGCGATTAGTCGCGGAGTAACCGGTCCAAGGTCGGATTTTGTTCTCGATACGGTCGAATTCGCGCTGAAGGACACTTGGTCGCGTGCCCCATACTTTGGGAGGGGCAGTAACTACCGTCAGCCTCTTATGCCCCACGTACGGTACAATGCGGTCGTATGTATACGTTACGTGAACCTAGAAATGAAAACAATGTATAATTTAGAACTAGTTGTGTTTAGATAAAAGTCATAACTAGACTTAGGCAAATATGCAAATTGCATATTTTGCATATAATGCATAAAAAATGCAAAAATGTCAAATTTTGCATATTTTTATAAAAGAAAGCATAAAGTGCATATAAGTTAGAACTAGTTGTGTTTAGATAAAAGTCATAACTATACTTAGGCAAATATGCAAATTGCATATTTTGCATATAATGCATAAAAAATGCAAAAAATGTCAAATTTTGCATATTTTTATAAAAGAAAGCATAAAGTGCATATAAGTTAGAACTAGTTGTGTTTAGATAAAAGTCATAACTAGACTTAGGCAAATATGCAAATTGCATATTTTGCATATAATGCATAAAAAATGCAAAAATGTCTAATTTTGCATATTTTTATAAAAGAAAGCATAAAGTGCATATAATTTAGAACTAGTTGTGTTTAGATAAAAGTCATAACTAGACTTAGGCAAATATGCAAATTGCATATTTTGCATATAATGCATAAAAGATGCAAAAATGTAAAATTTTGCATTTTTTCATAAAAGAAAGCATAAAGTGCATATAATTTGATAATTTGGTGTTAACTATATATTTTTATATTCAAACTTACAGATAGCATGAAAATGACAATATTTAATTTTGTTTTATAATGGCTTGGTATTCAAATTCTCGGTATAGTAACTATTAAAAACAAGGGGCTTATAGTTTTGTTACGTTTTGTCCTGGAATTATGGGTTTGTGTAAACCTGTTTATGTCTCTAACTTAACATTTTTTTTTGACGGTCAGTTTCACTTGGTTTCATTTTTGTTGTAGAATTGGTGGCATAAACAACGTGTATTTCTAATTGTGAATAATTATTGTGCTTTGAAATTGCCAAAAATAAGCAATGTTTCAACTTGGATAAAACCCTACAAAGAGCTATCTATGGATATGGATAAATTTTATATAATGCTCATATTTTAGCAAAACCGTAAGTGCATACTTATTATTTTTTATTTTAATGTAAAAATTTACACGATGGTACAAACAAAGATTTTTAAATTGGAGATTATGTTTAAGAAAAGTACAGACTTAAGGATAGTTCGCAATAAATCGATGTATTTTTTCTTTTTTTAAGCATTTTTTAAACTTCTTGCGTTAAAAAATAGGATACCTATTTAAAATTCAAATCATTCAATAGTCTACTAAAAGGTCGCTAACATTTTTTTTTCTAACAATAGCATAGTTTGCTTTACGTTTGCTAAAAACAAAAACATTTCATATATTGGACTTAAGTGCTTTTAATTTACGCTCACATTTTTTTTTTCTTTAAATGTAAACAGAAGAGACCAAAAGCCTCTTGAAAAAATTTGGGGGTTCTTCCTTCTTGCACAGTCATTGTTTGACATATTCAAGATTACTATACCGATTTTTATTTGATTTAATGTTAATATTTTAATGTTTATGCAAAAACGGTTCATTTTTAGTTTATTTCTACAATATTAGATTTTAAAAATGGGTACAACTATGTATAGAATATTTATATTCTTTTTTAGATTTTATCTGAAAAAAAAATTCAAATACATCAACATGTCAGAACCGCGAAACATTTAGCTAAAAAAGTAAGTTCACATCCGGTGAAAAATATCAACCTTCAGTGTAAAAGTGCTTTTAGTCAAGTTCCAAAAAACAAAACGAACAAGAAACTTTTAACGAAGATTTGTGTCGGGCATTAGTATCTTCTAATATACCGTTTTCAAAATTATCTAATGAAAACTTTATTTCTCTTTTAAAAAAATATTGCAACCAAAACATTCCAGTTTCCATCTCAGTTATCGACAATATAAAAGCCGAAATAGGTAATAATTACTTTTACATATGTATGGACGAGACCACTAACTCATCAGGAAGATACATTGTGCACTTATTGATTGGTGTACTTAGCGATGAAACCTTTCCTGAATGAATGAAAGTCGTATTTAGTTTCCTGTAAGCAAGTGGAAAAAACAACCGCCCTAACAATATCACGGTTTCTACAAGAACCATTAGCAAACTTTTTTCTTTCTGCTGCTGTGCCTAATGATAAATTATTACTTATTTTATCTGATACCGCACCATATATGGTGAAAGCAGGACAAAATTTAAAAATATTTTATCCAAACTTAATACGTGTTACTTGTTTAGCGTATGGAATAAACAGAGTTGCGGAGGAAGTATAAAAAAAAATGTCCACTAGTTAACAGTTAACAGAATAGCGAGCGTCAAAAAGGTATTCCTGAAATCACCTGTAAGAATACAATGTTACAGAGATATGCTTCCTGCTCTTCCACTGCCACCGCAACCCATTTGAACACGTTGGGGAACATGGTTGGAAGCACCTAATTTCTATGCTGATCATTTTGTTGATTTTCAAAAAATAATTAACCTCTTAACAGATGATAGTTACCAATCCTTATTGGAAGCTAAGCAAGCCTTCCAAAATAACATCCTCCAACATACTGTCATTCATAAAATCAAATTATAGTTTTGTCCAGAAAACTATAACTCAATTAGAATCCTCCACATTATCATTGTTAGAGAGTAAAGTTTTAATAAAAGAATTTGAGTCATTGTGTCAAAACGTTTAAAAAAGGAAATTTTTCAAAAATTTAAGGTAACCATGCAAAAAAATAGTGGTTACTAGGTTCTTTCTGAAGTGCTTTAAGTACTAGAATCATCTATGATAGTAAATTTAAAAAATGCCTTAGTTGCATCAGTTGATGTTTTTCTATTTACAAATACATGTATTCAGATAAAAGCCATAAGTATTTATTAAAAAATTTTGAACATCATTTGATAATCTATTGTTACCATGCATATTTTCTGGATAAATATGCATATTTTGCATAAAATACTGCATATTTTTGCATAAAATGCTGCATATTTATGCGCATATTTCATACTTTTTATTTGCCTAAGTCTAGTGATCAGTGTAACGTTAGATTAACAGTTGAACACTTTTTAATAAATTTTTTATTAAATAAATTTACTAAATGGGCCAGGAGTATTCCTATGATAATATAATTAAATATTTAAGATCTATAAACCTTTCTATAATCTGTCGTTATTCAATTTTGTTATTTATATTTGGTTCCGTCGCTAATAACCTTTTTGGTGAATGCAGCTCATTTTCTATTAAAAAAATAACTTCTGTGTACAGTTTTGAAGTTTTTTAGATTTATGGTTATTTCTAATTTTTATAGTGAATAATATACCAATAATATCAAGAAAAAAATGCTTCTTCCACCAAAATAGTCAATAAATGCTGTACATGTAAGTAACTGATTTTTCATTATTTTCAACGTATCTTTATCAAGTACTTTGTACTTAGCTCTCATAGGTTTATATTCCTAAATTTTTATATATAAACCATTTGTTTGAAAAGATGTAAATAATGTGTAACACCTGGATAATTTCCAAATAGATAACATTCCTTTATAAAATAATCATGAAGAAACACCTAACTATCTAATTCTGCTTGGTATATAAAAATAAATGTAGATGTTAAATTAGCTAGCAGGTTATAAAAATAGTTCTTAGAATGAAAATTTATTCATGTATCTTTTTTTCAAATCTCTTGTTCTATAGTTTTCTTTAAACTTCAGAAAACATTTAAATAACATTATTGTAGTCTACACTGAGTGGGTATATTTTCCCTGTTTGCTTGATATCATATTCATTTGCGTAACGTTTCTAACCAGTGACGCACTGGGTAGATAATTATTTTCCTCATAACTCTTTTTACGTCTCAAATAACTAAGATTATATAAAAGAAAGAACAGCTAAGATTTGATTTTACGTATAGTGTCTCTGTATAATAATATAAGCGAATATTATTCGCTTATATGTATTTCATCAGAGCGACTTGTACAGAAGCCCCAAACGTGAAAACAAATCTTTTTCGTCAAAAGAAGCCGTTTTATTGCTGCAAGTCTTTATGGTGTTTTATTTTTTATTTTATAATCACTGCATTGTTTGCACTTCTACCTTTTGCAGCATTTACTTAATGAATAGTGTGATATGCACAGCATTAGTTTAGCATTATATAAATTTCATTTGTAAAATAAGATTCAGAGATAAGGCAAATGTCTATTTTTTGCTGATCTAGGTACATCTGCAGGTATCTTTATGCTTCAGCAAAAACACATGCTTCAATAGATAATTAGCATTCCAAGCTATTAGTTTAATTTCTTTTAGATCCATTTCGAAGTCTCAATGGAGCTCTTTTATTGCTAACTTATAATTTTGACAATTTTATCATATCTTTTTTGAACTCTTCTTGATTTTTTCTTGTTTTTAGAGCCTAACCATTATGTTCAATAGCGTGTTTAATAGTATGTCTTTAACATTGTTGTTTTGCATGGCATGGTTTCCTTTTACCACAACACTCCATGTAGTTTTCGTTTTATTTTTTTGATATTCTTAATCCTTGTTATGTTCTCGTTGTAATCCTTGTTATGATCTCGTTGAGAGGTGGGTGGTTTAGCAGTACCTTGTTGTGGTTGTTAATTAGCACTCCTTATTTTATTTAATGTAGTTTTCAATAGTCAAAGAATTCTAGCAAAGAGGCGGGCTGACATCGACACTATTCTGTCGCTAATCTCCCAACAAATAAATCAATACAGATTGCTGCCTGTACCAATGGCATAAATATTATGTCTTAAAGAACGGAAGGGTCAAGAAATATATTTCAGAATTAAAAACAGAGCAAAAGAAAACAGACTAGAAATAAATACTGAAAAGACAAAAACTACGGAAAACAGATGCACAGTAGAATTATAGGATGATATTGAAACTATAGAAAGTTTTGCTGATCTGGGAGTTTCATTAGGCATGGATGAAACAGAAGAACCAGAAATTAAAAAAAAATAAAGGGTAAAACAGCTTAATTTTTAACTGGCCTATATGTTCCGTGCCAAAACATACACTGGAGATCAAAAATTAAGGTCTTCGAAACTATTATCAGACTAATAGTATGATAGTTGCGAGATATTGGCGATTTTAGACAATACAAAAATAAAGCTGAAAGTTTTTGAAAGAAAAGTCCTAAGGAACATATTTGGATATGATAACGAAAATCGAGTATGAAGATTCAGGTACAACCACAACTCTATAACCTGTTTTAAACTTCATAGACATCAATGAGCAGATTATATAGTGAAAATTGCGGCCGAAAGATTGCCAAAAAGACAGGCGACGAAAAAGGTGAGAGAATAAAGCAGCAAAATTTTCTAGCCGTAAAAACTAAAGCACATTGGCGTGGAACCGGCTAAGTTGGAGGAGGCCTAGGCTCAAATTGTTCTGTGCTTCCATTAGAGTGAGAGAGAGGGGTGAGAGAGAGAGAGGGGAAGATCATTTTGTTCGTAGCTAATTCTATATATTTTTTAACCTTGTAACTTAGCTACTGGTAACTGCTCTTTCGCAAGAAAATGTCCTGGCTCCGAAACATAAGGCAATGGACAGGGATTAACGACATACAATCTCTGATACATATTGCAAGAAATAGAGAATTAATGGAAAATGTGATCGCTAGCATCCATTAGTGGATTTGCATCTGAAGAAGAGAAGAACTGGTTTTAGCTACCTGGTAACCTCTATAATTAATAGGGTATTGTAGCTTGCTATTACATTGGAATTATTGTTTTTAGTTTTTGTAATTTTCTTTTTCTTTTATAGTTTCTGGGCCTCCATTCCATAATACGTCTTGTCCACCGTCCATCTTGTGCTCTGGCTAAGTGCCCTGCCCAGTTCCACTTAAGCGACGTGATTCTTTCGATGACGTCTTGAACTCCTGATCTTTGTCTGATTTGTGGGTTTGTTATGTGGTCTCGAAGGCTCATGTTCAGCATTGCACGTTCCATGGCTCGTTGCGTAACTCTGAGTTTATTCGCAGATTTTTGCGTGAGTGTTAAAGTCTCCGCTTTATAAGTTTGTACAGGTAAAACACATTGGTCATAAACCTTTTGCTTGAGACACATGGGATTTGAACTTTTTAGAATATGGCTTAATTTGCCAAATGCTGCCCAAGTTAGGCCTATTCGCCTCTGTATTTCATGTGTTTAATTGTCTCTGCTTATTTTGATTTCGTGTCCCAGATATTTGTAAGTGTCTGTTTGTTGTATGTTATTATTGTCAATAGTTATATTTCCACTCATTACGAGATTTGTCATAAGCTTAGTTTTCCCAAAGTTTATCTTTAATCCTGCTCTTTCAGACAGACTTTTAAGCGAATGCATCATAGAAACTGTATCTTGTAAATTATCTGCGATTAATACATCATCTGCAAATCTTAGGTGGTTTAATCTTTCTCCATCTATATTGATGCCCATATCTTGCCATTGAGTGCTCGTAAATATTGACTCTAGAGCTGCCGTGAACAATTTTGGTGAAATATTGTCTCCTTGTCTAACTCCTCGACCTAAGCTGAATTTTTCTGTGTCTTCGTGTAGTCGTATACTTGATGTAGCGTTCTCGTAGATGTTTTTGATTAGTGTCGTGTACCTGTAATCTATTCGGCTTTGATTTAGGGCTTCCAGTATTGTTTCAAACTCTACAGAATCAAAAGCCTTCTCGTAATCGACAAATGCAAGAACCAGTGGTATGTTGTACTCGATGCACTTTTCTATTAAGATCTTTATGTTATGCAAATGGTCATTTGTGCCATATCCTTCCCTGAAGCCTACCTGTTCTTTGGGCTGATAGAAATCAAGTTTAGGTGTTAGCCTCTTTGTTAAGATTTTCATAAAGAGTTTGTACATATGTGTCAAGGGGCTGATGGGCCCTTACACTTTACATAAATAATTGTGCAATAATGGCCCCTTACATAAATAAAAATATAGTAAACGTATAACTAAAGAAAAGTTATTAAGAAGTAATTTGGCTGAAGTCATAGGAACAAATAACACAGGCCAACGATGATTTTTATAAAATTACATCTATCTTATCTATTTTAGTGTGCTAAAATTAGACTCCGAAAATCATGTTCAAAATACTGTATTACCCACCATTCTTTTACAAAATTTAAAATTGCATAATTACATTTTATTTTGCTTAACGAGCAGAGTAATCTAATGTCACCTGGTTGGTAGGACTGTTAATTAATTGTATAACACTCCTTGTTCTTCTTTCTCTTTAAGAACAGCTGTACAGTTCCTTTATTCTAATAAACATAACCTCACTTTTCAGTGTTTGCCTCATACGCTTATAAGTTTGGCTAGTCGCGGTTGTAAAAACTTATCAAAAACATTTTGTTACATATGTGGTGATTTTGGTATTAAAAAACATCAGAGAAACATTACTGACTTTGTAAAAAAGGTGAATTTTGCATATTTTGGTGTGAAAGTTGGTAACCAACACAAAGGTTGAGCTCCTCACAATGTATGTTGTGTTTGTTTAGGAAAGAAAAAAGTCTTTCAAGTTTTGCAGTGCCTATGGTATAGAGAAAGCAAAAAAATCATTCAAATGATTAATATTTTTGTACTGTCAATGTTTCTGCATATAACTCCAAAAATAAGAAAGTGATTGTTTATCCTAAATCGGCTATCTGTTCCGAAGAGCATAAACCCAACCTACGAGTCTTTGTGCCTCCTTTACGTATTGATGACATTTTAAATACTAGCGAATCAGAATCTGATGAAAGTGGTCCAGGAAGTGATGGTGGATTTCAGTGTCCTTCAGAAAATTTACAACCACAGTTGTTTACATAAGCTGAGTTAGATACCTGGGTTTAACAAAGGAAAAAATTGGAATTAATTGGCTCAAGATTAAAAAAAACGAATTTAGTGTTGCCTAGTACAGCTATTTACAAGTACAGGTACAGAAATCAACAGTTTGCTCAGTTTTTTAGATATGAAGGGGATTTGGTCTACTATCATGATATTGGTGGTCTAAGGAGTGAGTTTGTTATTAAGTAGAATAAGGATGAGTGGAGGCTTTTTATAGACTCTTCAAAAACAAGTTTAAAAGTTGTACACAATGGGCACCTATGCTTCACTTCCTATTGCTCATTTAGTCCATATGAAAGAGACATATAAATATCTTGTCACAATTCTATAGAAACACAGCTCAGATCTGTGAAGATTTAAAAGTTGTTTGCATGCTACTTGGTCAACAAAAAAAATTTACAAAGTTTCCATGTTTTAACAAAAAGAGAAATCAAACGATTTCGACCTGGCGAAATCGTATTCAAATTTTGACCACCGTGCTTTCCAAAACTTGCAAAGCAAACAGCTTAATAAATTTATTGTCGCCTAAATTTATATTACGCCTAACTTATATTTAATTTCCATGTTTTATTGGACATGTTTACATTTATTCCATGTTATATGGACAAACTATGGAACATATTGACGACAATGGGTGTACCTAAACACTTGACTCACCTTATTAGCAAACTGTATCAAGATAACCTGGCATATATTTGAATGGACGGATATCTGTCTGACAAATGCACTTTGGAGAAGGGAGTACGCCAAGGATGCGTTTTATCTCCTTATTATTTAACATCTATTCGGAGTTCATAATGCGCAGAGTTTTGGATGGTTGCCGTACAAATATCTCGGTTCTGGATGAAATTAAACCGCATCAGCGTCTCTCCAGTACTGTTTACTCTAGAATTTTAAAGTTCTTTGGCCATATCCATCGAAGTGATCACAAAATGGAGCGGTTGGTGGTCCAAGGAAGGCCTCAGACTCAACGCCAATGCGGAAGATCTCCACAGCGAAGGGCGGACATTACTAAAAAGCTTCTCAATAAACAGTATACTGAAGCAATACATATAACTGACGACCGCGACCAGTGGAGAAATATTATCAATCAAACTGTCCGAGCTGCTGAAGCCCAATTATGAACCACAACACATCTACTAAGATGTTAATGACTGTCATGATGAAGATGATTTGTGAATGGGACAGAAGATTAAGAGATAAACAATAGTCCACATAATAATGTCCTATATGAAATGTTTTAACACATTGCCAGCAGAATATTTTGTACAAAATTTTAGTAGATCCAAAAAAGATCCTCCTTCTACCTCTACACATCAAGTTAGGCGTAATGAAACAGTTTGTCAAGTCCCTGCTGAAAGATGGAGAATGTTTTACGTACTTGAAGGAAAGTTTTCCCATCTATCACAAGCCATATTAAAAGAAGGTATTTTTGTTAGGCTAGTCATTCTTAAAATGATGTTCAACTCTACCTTTGAAACCAAGATGACAACTAAGAACAAAGAAGCTTGGATTGCGTTCAAAAAAGTTGTAAGCAGGTTTTTATGTAATATGAAAGACATTAACTATGAGCTTATTATTAGCTATGTAGCTAATTTATTAGATCAGTTTAAAGATTTGGAATGTCTAATTGAGACTGAAAATCCACTTTTTGCATAACCATCTTGACTTTTCCTGAAAATCTGGGTGATATCAGTGACTAACAAGGCAAACGATTCCAGTAGGATATTAAGGTGATAGAAGAACGACAGAATGCTTCCAGTACAGAACAAATTCCTTAATAAGCCACACACTTAAGATATTTCTCAAAATAATACATGGAAGATTATACAAAAAAATAGAAGAAGATATAAATGATACCCAGTTTGGATTTAGAGGAGGACTAGGAACGAAAGAGGCTCTGTTTGCCTTTTACTTTCTAGCGCAAAGACGACTAGATATGAACCAGGATCTCTATGTCTGCTTTATAGATTATCAAAAGGCTTTTGATAGAGTACGACATTAGAAACTCGTAAAACTGTTAAAAGAAAGGAATAAGTATGGATAGTCGAGATATACAGGTTATTGTCAATCTGTACTGGAATCAAAAAGCAAAAGTTAGAATAGAAAATGTGGTTACAGAAACTATAGAAATCAAAAGAGTTAGACAGGGTTGCGTGCTGTCCTCATTGTTATTCAATCTGTACAGCGAAGCTATTTTTATGGAAGCAATATCAGAGAAACAAGAGGGTATATCAATAAACGGAAAATTCTTGAATAACATAAGATTCGCAGACGACACCGCTGTTGCCATACTTGTTGTATGGAATGCAAAGCTAGACACTAAAAGTTGATAATATAAAGAAGTTGGAATCATTTGAGATGTGGTGCTATAGATGGATTTTGAAAATACCATGGACCCAACGAGTTACAAATGCAGAAGTATTAAGAAAGCTGCAAAAGGATTGCGAGGTCATAAAGCACATCAAAACAAGAAAGCGGGAATATTTAGGCCACATTGCTAGATGTGCGAAATATGAGATATTGAGGCTCATAATCGAATGAATTCGAATGAAATGAAGCGTTTCGTGATATGAGAAATGAGGACTGTTACACTCAAACCTATACATAATTTGAATGACGCTCTACACACAAAATCAAGTGCGATTGGATTGGTCAGGATTATACTGACCTGCCAACGGCTAGACGCTAGTCTTTATCGGGAACAACAGAGTGCCTCGCATAGGAGAAAAAGTTACTTAAGAAGTTTTACAGAAAAAAGAGAAAGAAAAAACAAAAACATTGACTCCTGAATTTATTGTACAGAAATATACTATTACAGGAAAAGAATTAGATGAAAGGTATTATTCTAATAATGTATCATTTTAATGTATTTCGGTATTTTGACTTTTCAAATTTTTATAATGTAGAATAAAACTGTGGATAATACATAAACACTAATTTCAGACACTTTTTAGCGCCAAAAAATCATAGGATTCACATAAATTTGTAAGAAAAATTGTATAAATCTTTTTGTTGGCCTGCGTAATTTAAAAAATCTAATAAAAATATGTTATTGGTCTAAACTAAAATTAGCACTTACCTTCCCTAATCCCGGCAATACCCTGACTTGTCGAGAAGGCACACCCTGGGGAAAGGAAAAGAAAGGATAAAAAATTGTTTGGATAGTTAGTACTATACAAAAACAAGGTAAAAAAAAATCAAAACAAACCCACTCAAGTTAATGATTGTATCCTCTGGACGAAGATCAAAAAAATTTCCGAGTATCAGCAATTTAAATTTATAATTTTTGAAAAAAAATAGACACATACATTGTTAGTAAAAGGAAGAGGATATAGGTGGAATGAAAGAATAGAAACCTGGAAAGTAAAATAAAAAATAAAACCAGTCATTGTTTTACAGTATATTGTAAGGTTGATCACAATAAATATATCATATAATCTTCTCAATAACATAAAATAGATATATAAAAGATTAGTTTCTAAAAATTACATTGTCAAAAACATTTTTTTGTGGTATAGCATTCGAAAAATAAATTTTATATAGTTCCAAAAATTATAATATAACTACTAAAATCTACTATTAATATTCTAAAATCAGTGCGAGTATGGTGTGTTTGTTAGTAAAAGTTTATTAAATAGGTATATATAAATAATTGTTTTGGTCAAAATAAGATCCAAAAAAATAATAAAATGGATACTAACAACGTTTTGAAATATTTTGTTTTCGTCACTCAACCATTTTACCAAAAAAGATTGTTAGTACAAAAATATTATTTTTCCAGTTGTATCATAAATTTCTATAAAATATTTATCAACATACCCTTGTCAATATGTCAATAAGGAATTTTATGTATCAGTATAGTACGATTTCTATCTAATCTCAAAGAGAGACTGCTTCCTTTCCTTCAACTTCATTTTGTGTTATTATTTGATTTACATATTCTTCTTCTTTTTAATTCTATGCATTCTGTTTCTCCTGTTAGCATTATAACTCTGGTCTTATTGTTCATGTTAATTTCATTAATTGTCCTTATTATCTGATGGTCTATTTGTTCAGACTGTAATAAATCTAAGATGTCATTTCGCTTCACCCTGTCAAAAGCAGTAAGGTAAGGTACTAAATGAAGTTACCTTTTTATTCGTATTTATTTCTCCTTTTTTGCTGTTAGTTCTGTATTTGATTGATTCCAAGGGATTTTTGATCTGCTTCTTCTCAAATTAGATTTTTAACATTTGTTTAACTCTTATATTATTTATAATTCAACCTACAATACTTATTTTAACCAAAATTAGTATAAAGTACTACATCTCAAACACAGTTTTGTTAATGCATGTACAAATAGATATCTAAATATTATAATATAAACCATATTGAAATTATCGGGAATATCCTTAATAATAATTATAATATTGCCTAATATATACACCCTGTATCAATAGTGTTTCTGGTCAATTATAAGGCGGGGTTATCTTGTAAAACTAACACAGGACATTTAGAAAATAAAAACAAACAATCCCGTTGACGTAAACTTACAGTACAATTAGAATATTTTTTAGTTTAAGGACTACAGTATGCTAAAAATATCTCCTAGAATCTATGTTGCTTTTACTAAGTTATCTATTGGTTTTCTTTCCTATTTAAAACACTAAGAATATTCCCGATTTTAAAAGAATATATTAAGGTTACAAGCAGAAACTCAAAAGGTCTTAGACACGGTAGGAGTAGTGTCTGTAGGTAGTGCCTCCGGGCAATCGGCCAGATGTAGTAGAGCTATAGCTGGAGCTGTAACCTCCAGGACCATCGCCTCTGGAGCGGCTGGACCGTTCCGAAGAATAGCTGTAACCACCAGGGCCTCCAGTGGAAGATCTGGAAACGCTCTCGGTGGTAGAATAAGAACGAGAGTGGGGATCGCCGTAACCGGAGCGATTAGAAGAGTCGGAAGAATAGGAGTAAGAATAGACTTGCTCTGCAGATTTGCGGGTACGCTCTGGGTAATCCGTCACCACGTAATGTCTTGGAGTCTGGGGAAAAAGAAGAAGAATGATAATGTGAGGAGAAAAGTGGTAGCAGGAGTAGTAGTTTTATAAAGTTAGTACAAGTTTGTCTTATTATATTATATCTATTAAACCACAGTTTATTATTTTAATAAACTTATATCCATAACAAATATTGTATTGATTTATGTTCTAACTATAGCTTTTTACTTGCATTTCTTAATGCAATATTTATTAAAAAGTTAAATTTCTTATTTTCTATAGAAAATTGACTTTTGATCAGTTAGTATTATCTTCGTTTGTGTCATCATTTGTGTTAACCTGGCATTACAATCCTCAAACAGTGCTCTATACCTCAGTATATGGCGAATAATTAAATTATTTTTTCCTTCGACCGTTCATTTGGGATCAATTTTAACACCCTCAAAATTATTGATTAGTGACCCCTATTAATGAATGATTTTCTATTAATGAATAATTTCATTATAGGCAACACAACATACATTGCTTGCATAAATTAATTAAATGCTCTGTGGCGTTTGCAGTGGCGTAGGCAAACACCTGTGGTGTAGGCAACCAAACATATACCTATTTATATTCCCACTAAAAAATTTTAAATGAAGTAGCCGCAGAATTAACAGAAAACTAACCTACTTTGGCCACATTATCCGTAATAATACCGACTTCCCGACTTTTACAGTTAATTATACTGGGGAATATTATGGGCAGAAGAGCCCCTCACGCTTCACGCTGAGACAGCTTCTAGAAAAGGGATAGGAGTATAACAGACCCATACACAATATTTTCATAGCCTTTAGACAGGCATATGATAGCGTAGAAAGAAGCCAAGTATGGAATGCCATAGCGAAGTTCTCAATATCAAAGAAACTCATTCGGATGACCAAAGTATGTATGAAGGATCTAATATCTAAAGTACGTGTAAATAATAAACTGTCTGGCAACTTTGAAATCAACAGTGGACTCAAACAGGGTGATGATCTCCACTACTTTTTAACCTTGTATTAGAGAAAGCCATGAGGTCGGCTGAAATAAAAACAGAATTGCTATCGGCTCAAGGTCCCACGCTGTTACTCACATATACAGATGACCTAGATCTGGTTGGAGACTCCATCCTATCCACGAAAGACATTTTTAACAAGGTGGAAGGAGCAACAAGTGAAGTGAGGCTGAAGATTAATGAAGAGAAGATGAAATATATGTGTATAAATAGAACGACACGAAGAGACAGAATAGGACAAAATGTGATGGTCAACACCTTTAATTTCGAAATAATACAACGTTTAAAGTACCTGGAGGTCGTAATCATAGCTGACAACGATGTTACTGAAAAAATAAAAAACAGAATCTCTGTCTAGGTTGATGAAAGACCGAACAAATTGGAAAAAAGTTGTGCAGTCACCCAAGCCCCACCCAGGGTTGTAGCGCTATGTGATGATGATGTTGAAGAGAGTCCCTCGACGTAAGGGTATGTTCTGCTCGATCAATGTTGTGGAGAGACGAGAGATCAAGACGATGGACTGGCCTGTCACCAACGGATCTTTTCTGAACTGCTGTGAATTGAATATAATAGGTCAAAAGGGTCCAACATCATAAAAAGGTAGGGATCTTTAGAAAAAGATCGAATGTAAAGGACAAACATAAAGGACAAGCAGCTTTATTAAAATAAAGACGGCAATAACGAAGTTCTTGTTAATAGGATATGAAACATAGAAATAGAAAACTGAAGCCTTAACAAAGCAAATAACAGCTAATATCCCAAAGACTTCTGCGGAAACGGCTTACGTGAGGCAATAAGAAACATAAATAAGTAGAGAAGGCGTATAATCGGGCTCCTGTTAAAATGAGCTGAAAAACGTATGTAAATTGATTGTAATGCTATATTTTTCCTATGAATACCTCCTGCAAGTTGAGTTTTTTAATATACCTTCCAAAATTCTTAGAATCTAACGAAAATGCTCACTGAACTAGTTAAAATTGAATAAACTATTATATTTTGATGAACTTTATATCTATATACAATATTACTACAATTTAACCAAAGAATATAGACGCTTATAGCAGTCTATAGAAGCGTCTATATTCTTTGATTTAACTATTATTTTTTGGCTAGCGAATAAACCATAAACCCAAAATCTGTATATTCTAGTTGTTACATTTACCTACTTAAAACCGTTTTTATTTATAAAAGCATGATCAAAACAAAGCATTTCATGTATATTATTTTAAATACTATAAAAACAGTCATTAATTAGCCCCACAAAAACAAAATTTTCTATTGTTTGGAATGTTTTCCTGCTTATTGCGACTTGGCAAATTCCTGAAGCAGTGAAATTCAAAACTACATCGAATCCCAAAATAAATCTACGTTTGCTTTTTCAGAATATCAAAAATAAACTGGTTTTTTCAGCTCATATTTAAAACTGGGTCGTTGCCAGAGGTATTAGAGTGCGTGGCTGAAGATGCATAACTTTTATTTGAATTGAGTGATCTACGAGGTGTTATACAATATAAGTGGCATCTCATAATTTTAAATTAAATCATTGCAATAAAATACAGAAAGGGTCACTGAAAATAGTACATATACTATGATATTTGGGAATATTTTCATTAGAGATATACTTCTATGGAGGATTCGGGTGTCTATGATTTTTTCTCATTCTGTTTCGCGGAAATTATCGGAAGTTGTCAAATTTTTTCCATTCCATTTAAAAGTCTACATAAGAATGAATCTGGTAAAATTTCGTAAGTATTTATTTGAATATTTTTAGCATCCATGCTAAAACGGAAGAAGAAGAGGATGATAATAAAGACGTGTTGTATGTGGGACTAGACCGAGAGTACGATGGCTCAAAAAATGACATCAAAATAGTAGCAGGAGACTTTAATACCAAAGTCGGAATAGAGAATATATTTCGCCCTCTATCGGAAAAGAGAACCTACACATAGAATCTAATGATAATGGTCTCAGAATCATAAACTTTGCGATGTCTAAGAACATGGTTTAGCTGGAACGCGATTTCCCCATAAAGATATACATCAGGGAACTTGGAAATCTCCTGATAATAAAACGATTAACCAAATAAATCATACAATGATCGATGCAAGACACTGCTCTAGCTTATAATATGTTAGGTCTTTTAGAGGATCAATCATAGATAGTGATCACTATTTAGTTAAAGCACGATTTAACGGGAGAATATCCAATTTAGAAAAGGAAATCGGGAAAGGGAGAGAAAAAATCGATATTAATGAACTAAAAGATCTCGACATTGCAAATGTATACAGACAGCAAATAGAGGATCAAAAGGAAAATACTACTATTACTAAGTCAATATCATATCGAGGATTCATCATTTTAACATACATATAAAATCAGAATTTTGTGTTTATTGAAAGTAAACTAAATGTAAGACCAAATACTTGATGTCGGGATAGTATTATGAGGTTTTTTTCTTGTTTTTTCCTCGTGATTTACTATAGAATCATTAACAGGAGTATTTTTACTGTCATCGTTGCATATGGTTGTCTTTTTAAAGACAAATCACATGCTATGATTTTTCTGACGGTTATTCTTAAGTTAAAATTGATTTTATGTAATCGAATGAACTATCTGATATGAATGAAACGATAAACATCGTTGAGAGGACTGTCATAAAAACGATACAACTACTAAAAAATGGTCGAGCTGCAGGTCCGGAGGAAATTCCAGCAGAACTAATCAAATGCGACACTAACAAACTGTTTGAACGATTAACCTGGTGTATAAACCAATATCTAAACGGTGCACCAGTCCCGCATGAGTGGAAAGTATCCTTCATATTATCTATACATAAGAAGGGAAGTAAACTGGACTGCTCAAACTATCGAGGTATATCAGTAACCAGTACCTTAAGTCGCCTATATGGGAGGATACTTCGAGACATTATCGAACAAGAATATAAGGAACAAGAAGAAAAGGAACAATCTGGCTTTAGAGCGGGAAGGAGCTGCACCGATAATGTGTTTGTTTTGAAAACAAATAATAGAAAAAAGATCAAGTACCAACCAAGAAACCCACCTTATGTTTATAGACCTTCAGAAGGCCTATGATACTGTAGCTGCTAAAAAGCTATGGAAATTTTTGCAGGAAACAAACATTAACCACACAGTAATTAACGCCCTTAAACAGCTTTATGAAGGATCAACGTCGGGAATAAAAATTGGAAATAGACTTTCAAAAAAATTTCCTGTAAACAAGGGACTCCGGCAGGGGTGTTGTATATCCCCCACATTGTTTAAAATCTACGTGGCGAAAGCACTGTATCAGTGGAAGAGAAAGTGCAGAGGAATGGGCATTGACCTGGGAGAAACTTGCCTATATACCCTACAGTCTGCAGACGATCAAGTCCTTATAGCCAACGATAAAGAAGACCTGACATATATGACCAGAAAACTACAGGAAGAATACAAATAGTGGGGTTTAGAACTCAATACACAAAAAACAAAATATCCCCAATAGGTGCAGAACTATCCAACATTCAGATAGACACAACCGAAATTGCATTCTGCACTGAATATACCTACCTAGGAATTGATTTCGACACCACAGGCACAGACAATAGGGAAATTAGAAAACGAATAACCCAGACCCGTAGAATAATTGGATGCCTTAACGGAGTTCTTTGGAGCTCAGAAATTGGTAAAAGAAATACAATATATATGAATCTCTCATAAAAACCAGCTTGACCTATGGTACAGAGACATGAAGACTAACAGAAAGCAATAAAAGAAAACTCGAAGCAACAGAAATTGATGTATTTAGACGATTACTTCGAATATCTAGGGCAGACAGAATTAGAAACGATGAAATGAGGAATCCGATGGGGGTAGATGGATCACTGACAACAGACATAGAAAGGAAACAACTTATATGGTATGGCCATGTTCAAAGAATACCAGAAATCGCCATGAAATGGATACCACCAAATCGTAAGAAACGAGGAAGACTATATATAAACTATCTTACAATAAAGTCATCCAGGTTTACACTATTTATTGACCTTAATAAAGCTCAAGAAAAATGGGGCCTGTAAAGATGTCTATGCAAAAGATAGATATCAATTTACCGTAATGTTGATCAATCTTCAGTAATAGAGAGAACATCTGAAGAAGTCTGTTGTTTTGTGAAACTTTTCAAAGAATTTGAGTTCATTTTTATATTCTAAACGTACCTTAGTACCACTAGTTTCACTTTAAACTTAAAACTTTAAATTATACCTTAATATTTCCGCTGATGATCGAACCCGTGGTGTTCAAGCATCCTACCCTTTAAATATTTCAACCCTTCTTTTCTTATGGATGATCATGCAGAGAATAAATTATTACCTATATCTTTTAAAATACTCTGTATATTATTTTTAACCTAATACTATTGAGTAGTAGTATTGCATTGTGTAGCAATAAGTAATACGAAATGTAATTTCTTAAATTATAAAAGATTTCTTTAGAAGATGTCCAATATCTTGACTTTTTTCATTCATTTAATAAAATGTGGTTTAATAGAAATAGCCTAAAATACCTTACCTTATTGTTTGCTGAGAGTATAGCCTCTGATGACACCTAATGAGGATATGGGGTGGATAGGTTTGTTAATAGATGTTTGAGTTTTGTATGTGTATATTTTTTCATGCATAGTATGCCTACTCTACCTTGATTCCAGTAAAATCAACAAAAATCGTTTTTAAAAATATTTATTGGTGAATGTGAGGTATGTATAAACGGTTAACAAAATATATCTATGATCTATTAAAAAAATAAGCGTTACTCGGCTTTTATCACAAAAAAAAGCGTTAGGAAATCTATTCAAAATGCATGGTTATTCCACAAAGTATAATTGTGAGGTGTGCTATCAATATTGGACAAAATTTGCAATTGCTAAGAAAAATAAAAAAGCATTATTGCACTATTTTGACATTTAGTTCAATTTATTTTGGTGTTTTTGTATGTTATTTGAAACAAATTTAAGTTGAAATGTTCATAATGATTATTACCAGAAGAACTCGATCAGCGTAAGTTAAAACTTGAAATGAAGGTGCCTAGGAGTGTATGTTTAATTAGTTTAATTTATAGTAAAATACGGCAAGTGAGAAGTGGTTTGTTGCACCAAATTTGAAAGAATCGAACTCATAAAGTTCAATTCACTGCAGTGTTGGCAATTATTTCAATATTTCTTTGAACCGAAACTTTGAATCTATTCAATTTAAAGTTTATTTTATTGACCATTATTTTTACCCCTTAAAAGCAATAAATTTTATTTTAAATAAAAAAGTATCGGTCAAATAGTAACAATCGCAAAGATATTCAACAACATATACCACTCTGGAGAAATACCAACAGAATGGCTGAAATCTAAGTTTATTTCACTTCCAAAAAAACCAGAAGCCAGGAAATGTGATGATTACCGTACTATGAGCCTTATGAGTCATCTCCTAAAATTGTTTCTAAAGATAATTCATAACAGAATCTATAAGCTGTGTGAAAGCCAAATTTCCCCCACCTAGTTCGTGTTCACAAATGCTGTTGGTACTAGAAAGGCTTTGTTCTCAGTAAAAGTCTTATTCCAGAGATGCAGAGACGTCAATTGCGACGTATACGCATGTCTGGTTGATTACGAGAAAGCATTTGATCGAGTACAGAGTACAAAGAAACATGAATTAACAACCAAAATCTGAAAATAATTACAAATCTTTACTGGAATCAGACAGAAAATCTCAGAGTTGAAGGTGAACACACTGACTATGTGAAAATCAGGCGTGGAGTGAGACAAGGTTGCATTTTGTTTCCGCTTATCTTCAATCTGTACTCTTGAAAGAATATTTATCGAAGCTTTGCACAAGACTGAAAAACTGAAGGTCAACAACTACTTTGGCGCCATAATAAATGAAGAATGGACCAACAACCAGGAGATTAAAGCACGCATTGGAAAAGCTAGATCCACCTTCAATCGGATGGGGGCCTTCTTCAAGAGGTACAACCTCTCGCTTGATACAAAAGTAAGAATGCTGCGATGCTACGTCTGCTCTGTCCTTTTTTATGGTGTTGATTCATGGACCTTGAACGAAGATATGTGCAGAAAACTGGAAGCATTTGAGATGTGGCTTTATCAGAGAATGCTTAAGATCCGAGTCACAAATGAGGATGTGCTCAGAAAAATGAATAAGAACCACTATCAAATTTTGAAAGATACAGATCTTCGGGCATATTATGCGAAATGAATCCAGATATGCTCAAAATAGTACGATATATGCAACTAAGACTAGAGTATCTCTAAAAATTTTTAAAAATCCTAGGGAATAAAATTAGAATAATAATAGGTATAGAGGTCTGAGGACTTTGATAATTACCAGAAATGGCTTATGTATGTTAATAAATTTACCTCCAAACAACGTTATGGTATTAGACAATACACCATACCAGCATAAACAATAGGATAAATGTCCAAATTCCACTTCTAAAAGAGCAAATATGTAAGTATGGCTTATGAAAATAAATACAGCATACACTGATGAAATGCTTTATCCAGAGGTATAACAGTTCATTAAAGATCATAAACCTCAACTTGTAAAGTACTCAATTGATCGTATTATTAGAAGTTTTGGACATCAGATGTTACGACAGCCACCTTACCATCAGCATCTAAACCTAATTGAACTGCTTTTGGCTGCTCTTAAAAAATAAAATCTGTTGGCACAAGAAAAGTCAACTTCAAATTGAATAAAGTTGAAGAATTACCTGATGAGTACCAAATTATAATTGATTTTGGTAATGAGGCAGAAAACAGTGATTCTGATAAAATATTTATAGCTCCGATAGATTATGTAGCGACTGACAATAATAATTGTTGGGTTTAAAGTAAAGTTTTAACTGTATGTTCTCACTTTTCGTACTGTACTATATTACACAAACCATTTTGGTATGAAAGAAAGAGGATACATGAAAATTATAATATATGGGCTATAACCTTTGCTTTAGCCAGTAGAAAATCTTACAGGAGTAACTACAAGTTAGTGGTACTTATGTAACGATACAATATAATTTTTCAACTCATAATCACACTTCTGGTCTTTATTGTTTAGCTTTCAATTTCAAGTAATAAACTTACGACTAGTCATATACTAGTGGTAATACTTTTTTTTATAAATTTCACCTTAAATTTGTTAACAATATAAGTTTTAACTAAAACTATACAGCAAGACACAAATGTTTATTATTTTTTTTTTTGCTATTTAAATTAACGTATATGTGGCATATATACTCATTAGTACAATATTTTTATTTTAACGCCCTAAATATCGTTTTTCTACAACTATAATAGCCCTTTATTAATCGACTATACAATATTTTGCTGTAATGATGCATCAACACAACTGGAGCTGAACGCACATTATTATGGAACTGAATGAATCTCAATGTAATGGAATACAAGTAAATCTAATTAAAATTCAGCATATTCATACATTACAGCAACTTTTTACGCTATAGCAATATTCTACGTAGCTAGAGATGTTTCAAAACAAACAAAAATATTCCTAAAAACATTAACTATTTTAATTTCATACTGAATTCATTATAAACTATTAAAAACAACTATTTTACTAATGCATGAACTAGTTTGCCTTTGTCTTGCAATGAGAATGCACTGCAGACAATTAAATGTTTTCATTATTACAGGATTTCATAGTTTTGTTCGTAGATTGAAGTGAGTGAATTCGATTTATGAAATTTGATACATAAATATGAAGACAGAAAAAATAAAGTGGAGTGATTGTAGATGCAATTGATTATGCCCCCGCCGCATGATGACAGGCAAAATCACTAGTTAGCTTATAAATTTACATTTGTTTAAAAATTCTATGGACTCTGCTATTCAACCGCTTTTAATGAACGAACTATTAAGCTTCAAAGCCTAGTAAGCAAGTTTGTTTATAGGTACACAAAATTTTCTGGTATTTAAAGCTTTTTTGTTGGCTCTGAATAATTTTGAAAATTAATAACTTTTTTCAAAAATTTAGACAAATTCTTTTGCGAAAACTACTTGATCGATTTTACAGAATTTTTGTGTAGTGTTTTTTATATGCATAATATTTTCTCAATAAATTTTTAAGATTCTATATAGCTTTTAGTTATATAGAATGATGGACAAAGGACAATGATGGCGTATGGAGAAAAGAACAAATAATAAAATAATAGAGCTCTACAACCAACCAAGCATCATACAAAAAGTAAAAGCACAAATAGCACGTTGGATGGAACAAACTTACAGGATGTCCACAAATAGACATGCAAAATAGTATCAACATTGAGATCAGAAGGAAAGCGCAGGCGAGGAAAATAAAAAAAAAGTAGTTAGAAGAGGTAAAACAATCTATGTAAGAAAACTATGAATACCGGACTAGCAGAAAAAAAACGAAAAAGAGAGGTGAGTGGAAAAAAGTAGTGAAGAAAATAGAAACTTGTTCATATTGTTAAAGTTGTTATGTCAGTCAAACTTCACAATGGCTCAAACAGAGAATATCACAACACAAAAGTGACTGTACAAAAAAGAAAAAAAGTGTGCAGCAGTTGACTACCATTTAAAAACTGGACACCATTTTGAATACCCAAATGTCAGGGTTTTAAGGCAAGAAATAGTTATAAAAAAAATTGTTTTTGAAAATGTGCAGCATAAATCATAAGAAAAAGAAGTTTTTTAATTCTCATCAAGATCTTTTGAAGTATTTGTATAGTGAAATTATCATTTCCAATAATGTTTGGAAGAGGTTAAAGCAAAAAGTAGGCTCATATTGTCGATGGTTTAAACAAAAACAATTTCTAGCAATTTTGGTACCAAACAGTATTGTGTCTCATAATAATATATCTGCAAATAATACTTAAATAGCAAAATTAAAACAACTACAATATTTAAGTTTTGATACATTAAGCAAAATGAATACCCTGTTGCGCATAACCTTAAACTTGAAATAATATGTACTGTTTTACATTGTTGCCAAAGATAATCTCTTACTTAATATTTTAGTGCCTTGCTGTTTACAATTAGTTTACCAAACTGGTGGCATATCAGAATTTATGACCATTTTCCTCTTATAAGGTAAGTCGGGGCACTCTGACACCTTATGCAATCTTGGCAGCACATAGTCCATATGATCAGCATTGGGATTCGTGGTGTTGCGTAACACGCCTGTAAGAACTCGCTCCCTGGTGGCATCTCTGGCAGAGACGTAAGGCTTCACGGGCTCCAGAAGTACCTTGGGCTTGATCTTCGCTCTCTCCTCAGGCGACAGGATGGATTTTCTCTCGGGCTTAGCTTGTTCTGCTGGTGGTTTCCGTTTGCCGAAAGCTGTGATTGGATCAGGGACGAGACTCGGCCTCGGCACGAACGGCACTTTCTCCCAGGGAATCTCACGTTTCTGCAAGAATGGTAGACATGAGTGCTGTTCGTCCGAGGCCAAACCTAAGCAAGGATTTGGTGGGATACCCAGTAAACAAGCAACTGTTTTATTAAATATAATATGTTTAAGTGAATTTTTATAGTCATAACTTTGAAAAAGTACATAACATTTGTATTTAAAGTCTTAATATTTACTGAGAGTCTTTACCAAATTTTCGGGATGTTTTATGATGAAATATTGTTGTTTATATGTTTAAGTTAAGCTGAATATAAGTTTTATGCGTTGTTTTTACTACAACGATAATACTGCAAAGTTAGTGCAAACTGAAACTTTACATGTAAAGCGAAAATTTATACGAGTTAGACTATAGAAATTATTAATTTATAGTACAGTTTACCGTTTGAAAGTTTAATCAAATATACAGAACAGTTATTTTTGGAGCGACAATTTATACTGTTTAAATTATTTTTATTTTTGTTAAAATCCTTTATAAAAGGTATATAAAAAATGCCTCAAACGGGCTATCACAAACACATTGCAAAACGTTTTCGGATTAAACAATCCATCATCAGTGCAAACCTGAAAGTATATAACCACTTTAATTAAAAAGAACGTTAAATGAAAATGTTGACAAAGGTTAGAGCAAAATGTGGTTAATACTTACGGTTGTACATGCTAGTAGCCACCAAAATATATGGGTAAAAACCCTTTAAATCTTATAAATTTGAAGTTGTTTTACATTATTAGTATTTCTAATTTGTGATGGTTAAGTTACCGTTGGATAGGTAACATGGCGGCGTATGACTCTACATGAGTAAAATGGTCCTGAGACGAAGTGTCTACGAGGACCTGTTGATAACAACTGATCAAAATGACATTGTTGACAAGTTAGGACGGATGTTGTGTCAGAGCAGTCAGTGTAACTTACGGTAGTTGTCTAAAATTGACAGATGTCAGCCTTATTTAAAATTAAAAAAGTTAAAATTATAATAATGTAACAGTATCAACCATCAATATTGTAATTGTAATTGAAAATTGGTTTTTTAAAAATTAATGTAGGTCAACTAGAATTTATGAAATTTTGTAGGATTGATAGGCAACCAACTATACATGTGTAAGGATATATTATTTTAAGCTAGAGATTTTGTCAAAAGGCCCTGTATGTTGTGAGACATTTGGTACCTAGAAAATGGTAAAAAGGCACATGTGGGAAGATGGGTCCTAAAAGATATATTATTGAGTATTGATGTAATGGGTGGAGGTGTGTTTAGATATCTTATTGAGCTGAAATATTTTGCTCTAACCTTTGTCAACATTTTCATTTAACTTTCTTTTTAATTAAAGTGGTTATATACTTTCAGGTTTGCACTGATGATGGATTGTTTAATCCGAAAACGTTTTGCAATGTGTTTGTGATAACCGTTTGAGGCATTTTTATATACCTTTTATAAAGGATTTTAACAAAAATTTTTTTGTGATATATGGTATACAGCCAGCTACAGGAACTTAGTTTCCTCGAACTTTAAAGAACTTTAAAGAAGTGTGTAGTGACTATGCTGGTATGTGGAGGTGGATTATTATGCATAAAAATGAAATTTTTTTCCCACTGCACTCTTTTGAGTCTACCTACAGGTTCTAGAATCAAATCTACATATTTGCGAGCTTAAAAGTGGATTAAATGGAAATTAAAAAGTGTTTTCACCGACCATATTACTTCCCCGAATGTTACACTTTCTTCTTTATGTCTGTGTACAGTAGATTAGGATCACTTAACTTCACTCCACTTTTTGGTAGTACTTGAGCACAGTCGCAGACCTCGCACCTGCGTAGTCCCGTTCTTGCTTAATCCCAACCCTGGGCAGCCCCACACCTATTGATCAACCCCTGTAGATCCTAATCGCAACCCCTATATGTAAAACGGCTCATAAAACGTGAAATGTGACATTTTAAACGACATTTTTTGCGGCATTTTAAATAACATTCGGCGTTTATGAGCGTTTTACAATTAGGGGTTGCGATAAGAATCTACAGATCTGGCTGTTTCCGTTTTTGCTTGTCTTCCTTGTCCTCTTAGTTTACGAATTCATCGGTCATATAATTTTACACAAATCTTGATTTTGTCTGAAAATAGAGCATTTTGCCAATTTCCAATGTTGTAGCATTTTTAAATTCCTTGATATATATTTGAATCACCTTGTATGTCTTAAAATCACCCGGCATGTATTAAAACGTCGAAGAATATATTTCTGTTTCCTATTGTACAAGTTAAAACATCGAAATATTATTTCAATTCTTTTTGCATCGACGACGTGATATAAACACATTTAAAACTTTGTTTAGTAAAAAAAACCGGCAAATTTGTTGAAAAAAAGTGATTTATACTTAATGTAATGTGTCAGTTCTGATAAGAGTAATCACTGTTTTTGTTTTATGTCGTCTTTCACCTAAAAGATTTGAATCTAAGAGATTTGCGGCGTTTCCAACAAATTCGAAAGATAGCCACATGTGTTCCAGTTTTTAAAGAAGCAGAGTTTTAAAGTTTGCGTTCAGTGCCTAACTTACAGCCTCATTTTTCGCAGTTTGGAGATGAATTTGTTCGTGTGGCAGAGAGTCTAACTCCAGTTCCACCCCCGAAAATTTTAAAGAAATTTTAGTGAAATCCAGCTAACTTTTTGTGTTGAGCTTTTAAAGAAAAAATAAACATTTTCTAATAACAATTGCTTTGATAACAGTTTCACAAATTGTAATAATTAAAATTGTAGATGTGGGTGTGGCCAGCTGACATATTATTTGTTCTCAGTTTTAAAATTTAATATTGACATCTGACAGATAGTTATATTTTTTAATATTAATTTGTTTTTATTTTTTTTAAAGGTTAACATCTATGCATAATACAAATTGTCGCCCATTGACAATGGCTGTAAAATTAATAAATGCTGTAAGTGTTGTAGTATCTCCAACTTCAAGAGTCTGTAAACTGATGTGAAACATAGTAAGGGTTTTTCTTTGTTATTTTGTATTTATTTTTGTAACTTTTAATATAGTATTTTTGTACTATTTAGTTTTGTAACTGTTTGTGGTGAAACAACAATAAATATTCAATTTTTCCCTAAACCAATTTGTTTATTTTTGTTAAAAAAGTTTCTAACCCCTTTTTTCGTTTTTATGAAGGACGGGCCTTTTCTTTCATCCAGCAGTAATATTCTTAAAGCGGCGTCCTTATTTTAAATAGCTTGAGAACCTTCTTGTGTTTTGTTTGTCCAGTAGACCCATGTAAGTACCCTTTTGTGTCATTTTTGTAGTTGCCCCAATCCAAGCCCCCTTGCCATTCACTTTTCCACCACCCCGTTTTCCAAATAAACCCTGAGTGGCCATTCGCAGACGTTTCGATTTGTTTTGCTTACCTTATCTCTAACCCCTTAGTTTCTGTCGCCAATTTTCAACCCCATACCCTGTGTGGTAGGCAAAAAATCGTTACAATAGTCCAGTTTTGGTATTGAAGACACCAATTTAGGTGATCAATCTGTGATCCCTGGTTAACTCGGTAACCCGTAACTATCTACTGCTGTATATTCCTTGGGCAGGAAGTTTTCTTCCTATTGTTTTAACTGAAACACTTGCACCTGTACCTTCCAAAAGCTGCTTTTGGAGTTGCGGGTGAGAAATTGTTGGGTCTCTTCTACTTACTTGGACAGCAAAACAATCGTGGCAAGCCTTTGTTACTTTTTGGCGATTTTATGTTGGTCTACTCTTGGTAAGCGTTCCCAACTCCTGATACGTAGCATAGGTTTTTGACCCAACGTCCTGAGTTAAGCCTACCACTACAACTATGTCCCTCTGAGATATTTCTGGGTCCACAAGACCAATAATCTTTCCCCTTTAAACATCCGTTAACTCCACATAATCTATATTTTTCTTTTTGAAGGCGAAAGGTAGTTTATTTATTTTCCTTCAATTTACAACTAAAACAAATAATCTATTTTTTATTGGTTTGTTTATTTTCAATAAAAACCTTTATTCTTCGCAACAATAACAAGTTTTTTTATAAGAAATAAATAGTGGTTAGAAATACATTATAAGTTTGGTTGTTTGTATTTAAATTCTGCTTCTGCGAATCTTTATAATGTTTTCTATAACATGCTTTCATAACAAACCTTTCTTATTTATTAAATTTTTTATTCTCCTTCATTTTAGCAATAAATTCCAGCCAACGTAATTTGTTTTTTAACGAGAAAGTTGACAATGAAAATACTTAAATATCACATTTTATAAAAAAAAACGATTTAGGCACTTTCAGGTTTAAATTTAAATGAAATCGGTTCAGAAGAGAATTAAAAAATAATTACATCCACGAAGTGAAACCACTGGAAAAGAGTTTTACAAAGAAAATAATCTTCAAAGAAAAAATTGGATTCCGTTAGGCATATTTATTTTAATAAAGGCCTGTTACCTGCGTCTATACTGGAAAGTAAAATAATGAATTTTTGGTGATGTTTTAGTTACAACTGGATGACTTCAATATATTCTTACGATTTTGGATTTGTATGTAAGAAACAATAAAAGATAGAATAAAAGTATTGACGCTCTTCCATAAATAGTGTCATTTATTAAAAGATAATAACAGTGATTTTACCATATTTTCGTAGATTTCACAAATCACAAATTTCTGTATAATCCTTGTATGTTTACTGGTTTTAAATGTTATCAAAGAAAACCAAAGAGCATTTTACACCTTGATGATTCCCAATTTAAGTGATACATCTCGGTTTTCTTTAATAAACAAAGGAAAAAACTCAGGAACTTAGGAAAAAGAAAGTAGAAATAGGATACCAAGATTTTCATTTCAAAACATGTTTTGCCAATGACTGACAGATTGATTACTTTCAGGGAAAGCAACAGAGTGGTAAGTTAATACTTATTGTCTCAGCCGGATTGATAAGTTATGTCTTTTGAGGTCATTCATCCGTAATCTAACTAGGTTTTCTGTTATTAAAGTTTTGTGAATAAAATCCTCGCTGTGTTCGGTGTAAAAAGTTATTTATTTACAATAAATATTTTGAAATGAAATCTTAGAAGCAAAGCATAAATAGAGTTAGTTAGTCAGAAATAGAGTTATATTTACAAAAATAATGAATTATACCTATTTTTACTACTAAATAATATAAATAATCTATTTTTAATTAATTGTAAACCATAGTATTAAATTTATAATTCGAATAAAAGCATTTATAGAATTCAGCTGTTATTTGAACTATTCCAAATAAAAATTATGGTTTTAAAATACACAACCACTGATTTTTTATTCTTTCTATTAAAAATATTTATCTACAAAATACGTATCTAATAAAAATAAAAATATTAATGAAGAGGTACAGAAGCAAAACCAGCAATCTCCATATTTTTCGCAACTTGAGATATTGCTGCCATCTATATATTTGTGTTTATCTCTACAATCACAAAATATTGTGTAGCAAAACCCTCAATATCTTGTGCATAGTTAACATCAAAAATTATGGTTTAGTAGCAAAAACAGGAATCTCCATCGGTTCACGAATGTCATCACCAGCAATCTCCGTTTTGACCGATCACAGCGTACAGCTATTTCAAATCGAGTGGCGAGCCCATCCACGGAATAGTTAATCGCGCAGACAATAGAATATCTATGATCAGACCCATGCAGTGGCGTTGCAATATTAAACAAATTTAATTATTTAAAATCACACTAATTACAAAATTATTGCTCACTTAAATAATAAATGGAGTTTGATTGTACACAGATTGTTATAGATACCAAACTTTTTGTTTGTTATAAACCATCTTTAATAATTGATACTCTTAATCTTACAACTTAAGGTTGATTATCGTACATGGTAGTGGAGACATGGGTTTCATACAGAATACCCTTTTGATTTTTAACTCAGGAGCTAAGCCAGGAGATTATTATGATGATATGAATTCAGAAAATTATAAAAAATGGTTGTCAAAGTTGAGATTTCTGGTTTTACCTCTAGACCCCCCTATTTCCGAATATAAAGAACAAACTTTACGGTTCGAGTCGAGAAGCTGTTGATGGGTTTAATTCTTAACTAGTACCTAGCTGTGGTTTGGTTACTTTTAACCTAACCTTACTTTCGCGTTATTGGTACATCGCTCAGGAAAAAATATGGTCGTAAAGTCGCTTGTAAAGTCACTGTTGGCAGTTTTTGTTATATTTGTAGTGAGTTTGTATTAAAAAAAATGTATTACGAACTGTAAAGTAAATTTTTCCATCATACTTTGGAATTAATCTTGGTGATCATGGTAATTATCTAATGAAATGGTCAAAGAATCAGAAAAGTATTTAAATTGAATATTTTTAAAATGAAAAAGACAGCAGATATTTGATTTCACGCAAACAGCTCCTATGTATCTGTTGATACGTATTTCGACCTAATAGGTCTCATCAGAACAGTTATTCATAGGTGTTTAACATTAAACACCTTAATCAACGTCTGTTTTGCTTTGCAACTTTTAGAAAGCACAGATTAAAGCAGAAATCTGAATTGTGTTTCGAAACTATTTTACGGTTTTATTATCAGATGTCGCTATTGCGTCCATATCGAAGCCATTTTAGTGTTGCTTCTTAAAAGACAGAAAATATTGATCTTTCACGTTGAGAACACCTATGAATAACTGTTCTGATGAGACCTATTAGGTCGAAATACGTATCAACAGATACATAGGCGCTGTTTGCGTGAAATCAAATATTTGCTGTCTTTTTCATTTTATTCGGATATACTCTGTGCGAGTACAAGAAACCAATTCGCTAAGGATTTCTGCTTAGTTGAAAAGACATGTCGTGGAATGCAAATTTTAGATTCCCCATGTCTTCTTTTTACACCATCAACGTCTATTTTGCTTTGCAATTTTTAAAAAGCACAGATTAAAGCAGAAATCTGAATTGTGTTTCAAAACTATTTTACGGTTGAATATTTTTACTGTACGATATAGAGGGAACAAATAAATAATTATTATGATTGTTACTTTTTCATTGTTGATGGTACTAGTCATAACTCAAAAACAAGAAAGTAATAAGCTGTGGCTAATAATGGGGATAATAACTTTTCTCTTGGCCTTCCGACTGATAGGGCAGGGTGTAGATTTTCCAGTCCCTAAACATCTAGATGATTTAAATTCAGAAATTGTAGAACATAAATTATTTATTCAAATCAACGACTTGATGAGGGATCTTAGAAGATCTTAAAAGAAAAGAATTTGGTGGCGGTTAGAACCAGCATTTATGTTTATAAGTAGGAAGAGAGGTCAGCAATTTTCCAAGTGTTTTGAGCAAGAGGATAATATGGTCTACTGCTAAGACTTTCGCGCTCTAATGAATAAGTTAGATATTGATTAAAAAAAGAAAGATTGTAAGCTGCGTATTATTTTATCCAAAAGCAGTTTCAAAGGCCGTTTTATTACACAATAATAATATGTACTATCTATAACGTCATTCAATACCTATAAAAGAAAACTATGAAATCCTAGAAATGGTGTGAAATGGTTTTATCAGATTTCTATCTTTCTTGTGTGACTGAGACAGTAGTGATAGAAATCGACATTAATTCACTAAGAATTGGTGTCTGACATCTGGGTCTTTAAATCGTGGCGAGAAAAATGTTCTGGGCAAAACCTTGTATATCCAAAAGACGTGCTCCTATCACATCTACATATAAAGCTTGGTCTCAGGAAATAAATTTTTTAAGAGCTTCGTCTCAAGATGGATCATGCTTCAAGTACTTTCCAACAGTTTTCACGCCTTTCAGAAGCTTATCGAAAAGAAGACGTTTTTATTCAACCTGACTTAAAAAAAGATGTATAACGTCACTAACTTTTAATTCACAATGATCGCATAAAGAATGCATACGCATTGAAAAAGCCAGAGTCGCCTTCTATAAATTAAAAAATTAATTCTTTTAATCAAAACAAGATTTTATATTATAACTTTCTTACAGCAAAACGACATAAAATTGTCTCAAGAGTACCTATACAGAAATACAACCGAAATAATTTCTGAAAGTATTTAGAGAAGTGGGACAAACAACTGAATCGCATTTATTCCTCGGCTCTGGATATTTAAAAATAGATACGGAGTGTTAAGTAAAAATAAAAATGTAAAGATATATAACCGCAAGATGTAAAACATTGCTGTTATTTAATACTTAGCGAAATTACAATTTTAATTGATATGTTTGTACCTACGGATATGAATGTGGGTAAGTGGGTCATGTTCGAATCTAAGTGCATTTTTTAATTGTGAGAATAGTATCGCATAAATAGGACAAACAGAAATAGTTTAATGTTTTTCCTTTAATATTAAAGGATATATGTATACAAGCTATACGCTACCGAATAAGCTAAAGCTGTTTTCACTTGAAGATTTTTTTGTGTGGGGGATCATCCCATTCTGGGTTTGTTTTACAGTTTCTGGTATGGAAACACTGGAAAATACGACGTGGAGTGAGGCAAGGATATATTCCACCGCCTCTACTTTTTAATATCTTCTTCTTAAAGTGCCCTCTCTTCAATGAAGGTTGGTTACTACAATTTTAAACTCTTCTCTATCTTCAGCTGTTCTTATTAGCTGTTCAAAATTTAGCCCTGTCCATTGTCGGATGTTTCTGAGCCACGATAGTCTTTTCCTTCTTAGGCCTCTCTTTCCCTCGATTTTTCCTTTCACTATAAGTTGGGCATATTGGTACTTATTATTTCTCAGTATGTGGCCTAGGTATGATGTTTTTCTAATTTTTACTGTGTTAAAAAGTTCTCTATCCTTGCCTATTCTATGCAGCACTTCTTCGTTTAAGGTATGCGATGTCCATGAAATTTTGAGTATTCTCCGGTAGATCCACATTTCAAAGGCCTCCAATTTATTTACGGTTGATGTTTTAAGGGTCCACGTTTCAACTGCATATAGAAGAGTCGACCAGACGTAGCATTTTGATAAACGTAGTCGAATTTCGAGTTTTATTCGAGAATCACAAAGCAGTTTTTTTATTTTTTTCGAAAGATTTTCTGGCCTGTTCTATTCTCGATCTTATTTCTAGATCAGGATTTAGGCAGCTATCGATCCAACATCCAGGTCTAATCATGACTGTCAAAATGTGCCATTTATTGTGCAAGGTTGAGGTACGTTTTGGTTTTTTCGGATTGACATCACTTTGGTTTTTTTAATGTTTATTTTCATACCAAATTGCTCACAGGTCGAGTTGGTCTTGTCGATGAGTCGTTGTAGACCTAAGTCGGAATCCGCAAATAACACTGTATCATCGGCGTATCTGATACTGTTGATATTTATGCCATTCACATTGACTCCATCCTTGGAATCCTCCAATGCTTCTTTAAATAGAAACTCCTTAGTGTTGTGGGTTTGGCTTTTTTGGTAGTGGGATGAATATTAACTCCAGCCAATCTTGGGGTATTTTACCTGTATCATAAATGCGATTGAATAAAAGGACAAATATTTCGATATTTTCTTCGCTGATTAATTTTAACGTTTCTAGGTTTTAACATCTACTTCAAGTTTATTTTCAAAGAAGTCGTAGTTGAAGATGCAGGCAATAAAGACAATGGAATTAATGTCAATTGTCTTAGATACACAGACGACACGGTACTTATTACCTCCAATGAAGAAGATCTGCAAGGACTTATAAACAAGATAACCGAAGCATGTGACAAATATGGGCTAAAACTGAATACTTCTAAGACAAAACTTATGAGTGTCAACAAAACAGAGTTACAACCAACGAATATCAGAGAGTATGGAATAGAGTTAGAAAGAGTCCACAATATTACCTATTCTAAGATAAAGAAATAAGAATACGCATTGAAAAAAGCCAGAGCTGCCTCTTATAAATTAAAGAAAATTCTAATTAATAGAGATATTACGTTAAACCTTAAAATCAGATTGATACTCTGCTACATATTCTCTACATTGCTGTATGATATGGAGAGCTGGACCCTTACAGAGACATTAATGAAAAAATTGGAGGTCTTTGAGATGTGGATTTATCGACGAGTATTACGGATAAGTTGGGTTGATCTGGTTGAAAACTGGCTTAAACTCTATACACGCGGCAGCCCGATCTCCCGCTCTATTGGGCTGATTGTAAACTGAAACATTTAGTGATTTCAAAAATAACACTTTTGCTTATGGTTTTAAGCCCCTAAAAATCACCATTTTTCCATTTTCTTTATGTTTTAAATTGTTTATAACACCAAAACGATTAACTTCGGAAAAAAATTGCAAGAAACCTTTTTTGTTCAGAAGGATCAAAAAAAATTGAGCCGAAAAAAATTAATTTTTACAAATTGTTAAAAAAATTGTTGTTTAAATAAAGTGTTATAATATGGTCTAGAGTAACAATTTATTAGGTTTGATATAACGCTAAATTTATGTTAAACATATTTAGCAAAAGTAATGAAAGTTAACAAGCTTCCAACATTCTGCCGTTTCGAAATTGAAGAATCTTAATGAACACTTATGACTTTTTAATAGATCATTTGTCTGCCAAATGTCTATTCTTAATGTTAGCAATATTTTTTAATCGTTGATCAAAATAAACTTTTGGCAACTTCGCAGCGGATGTAACCTATTCATTTGTTTGACAGTGAACAAGTTTGTTTTGAGTAAACAGACAGTTGATGATATTTAAAGGTGCTGAGTAAAATATACATAGATAAAAAAGTTTCCAAGCTCGTTCACAAATTTTGTCATAATTTAAAAATATAATGGATGCCTTCGTCTGAAATATAACTTCGTAAGGTATCATTACAGTTCTCTGGCAACTTAATATCTTGGTTCTTGGTATTTTTTAGCAACGATCTAAAAAATAAGCTCAACGTAGTCCATCGTCCCTTATTATTCATAAACGTGAAGATGGGTATCACATTATACAATTATTATCTATTCTGAATGCACAGGAAGGATTGTTGTTCTGCTTATAGGTTTTTTGATATTTAATTGTTATTAAACAAGTTAAGGAAACTCACTGCTACTAGATTATCGGTCAAGAAGAACAAAAACTAAGATACTAATCGACTATCGGCGCTGTTGAGAACGAACAGTGTATTCCAAACGAAAATTTGACACCCCCTTCCCCGGAGAAACTCAGAAACAAAAAGTTTCTTCAAAAATTAAAAAAACAAACACGTCAATTTTTATGGGGAGGAGGATAAATTTTCATGCACAATTTATGTGTATGTAGGGATTGTAATGTAGCCGATGTAGGGAAAAAATACCCTACACGCACTCTATTTTTTTTATTTATTTAGAGGAAGTGGTCCGAATATGAGCCCTGCACTTATTATGGGCCCCCAATATATTTCAACTAGAGCACGTCGCGACATCTATGAATTTCGTACTAAAATACTTCTACTAGACCCCCAAACATTTTTCTGTTTATGCACGCAGTCTCGTGTATATCTCTGTACTAACAGGTGACATAAGTTTATTTGTGTAGTTCAACAAATATTTTACGGTAAGTGTTTTTGTGCTATTTATCAACGTTTATGTTTGAAACTGGAGAGTTGATGTGTTAGTATGTTAGAAAAGTGATCAGTATTTGATATTCCATCATAAAAACTAACCTAATAATGAATTGAGAAGAAATTGAATGCTTTTAAATAATCAGGTGGAATGTTGTTAATATGGGCCCCTACCGTGGTCCTATTATGGGACAGAGCTCATATTCGGACCAAGTCTTAATAAAGTGTTTTTTTTGCAGTTCATTATGCCACGAAGCAAACCGAAGTTTTTTTCAAAGAACTTAAGACAAACATGGAGACGTGAAGATATGGTTAAGGCTATGGACAGTGTTAATAACAAAATAATGGGTCTTAAAACTGCAAGCAAACAGTTCAGCGTGCCACGATCTACACTTCAAAGACTGTTAAAAAAACAAAAGGAAGGTAATTTAAATATTAGTGACGTAGTTAAAACTCAACTAGGAAGAAAGACAACATTAGGAAAAGAACTGGAGGAAGAACTTGTCCAATATGTTTTGTCCATGGAAGCTACTTACTATGGTCTCACAAGAAAGGACATTAGAAAAATGGCATATGTCTTAGCTGTTCGTAATGGAATAGCTCATCCATTTAAAAATGGTGTGGCGGGGAGAAGCTGGTTGGATGCATTTTTACTACGTCACAAAAATGTACTTTCTATTCGAAGACCAACAGGAACTTCCTTCGCTAGAGCATTAGGCTTCAATAAGGAAAATGTGGAGCAATTTTTTGACAATTTGCAGAGTGAATACTCAAAAAATAAATTTTCGCCTCACCAAATTTACAATGTAGATGAGACTGGGCTTACAGTTGTTCAAAGTAAGGTGGCATCAGTGGTGGGAAGAAAAGGAAAACGGCAAATTGCTTCAATTACCTCAGCCGAACGGGGTTCACTAGTTACGTTTATAGCTGCAATGAGCGCTGGAGGTCAATTTGTACCGCCCATGTTAATTTTCCCGAGAAAAAATCGCAACGAACAGCTGATGCGAGGGGCTCCTCCAGGTTCAATCTACGCAGTACATCCAAGTGGGTGGGTGCAACAGAATTTGTTTTCCGATTGGATGAGGCATTTCATAAATTTTGTTAAACCAACAAAAGAATGTCCAGTTCTGCTAGTGTTAGATGGCCATTATAGCCACACACGAAACTTAGAAGTTATTCGACTAGCTCGTGAAAATCATATTTCCATTATCTCTTTGCCGCCTCACTCAACTCATAAATTACAACCCCTTGATAAAACATTCATGGGAAGTTTCAAGGCTTATTACAGTGAGGAAATTAGAAATTGGCTTCGTGTTAACCAACGAGCCCTCACACAGTTTGACTTGGCAGAACTTTTAGGTAAAGCCTTTTTAAAATCACAGTGTGCCGAAATAGCTGCTAGTGGTTTTAGGGCGACGGGAATATATCCGTTCAACCGTCACATTTTTTCTGAAGCAGATTTTATATCTGAACGAATTCAGGCTGAGAAAAACTGCAACATTTTGTCTCAAGCCTCGCCTCAAGCGCGGCCTGTCACAACAGAACCCCAGCATGGTACCCCAGAACCTCAGCCAGGATGTTCTTTTTGGGAAGATACAGCTAAATTACAATCACAGGCAACATCTTCGCCGTCAAATTCCAATTTCTCTAGACCATCTGTTCCAGGAATGGAAAATTCCGTTAAATTGGTCTCACCATTTGACATTTCACCTGTACCTTCCGTCACAAAGAAAAATACCACTCGGGGAAGAAAATCAACTAAATCGCAAGTGATCACCTCTTCCCCCTACAAGGATGAGTTAGAGAAATCCTGCACCAACACGCCTAAGAAAGCAAGCACCAAACGACAAGTCTTTTCAAAATCAAAAGCAAAGAAGACAACTAACAAAAAAAGACAGCAAGCAAAAGACAATAAAGTCAGCGACTCTGAGGATGAAAGTCACGAGTTTGTCCCAGACGATGAAGATATGGATATCGACGAAATTGGCAAATCTGTTCCTGACGGCTGTGATGCAGTATGCCTATTTTGTGATGGTCGCTTTTCCGATGACCAGAGAGGAGAGTTATGGATTCAATGCTTCATGTGCAATCAATGGGCTCACGAACAATGTTCAGGTGCCGAAAAAGATGCATATATTTGTGACTTTTGCGTGTAATATGTGGTTTTTAAGTTGAAATGTATTTTCATTTTCATTTTCAGTTTTTTTTATTTGAAAAATATATGTTTTTTCAAATTGTTAGATACCTATCAATTATTTTACTAGGGGGCCCATATTCCACGCAGTCTAATCCAAAAGTAGATCTGTACATAATTTAAGTGTTGACACAAATTCCACCTAAATTTAATTTTTTTGATAATGCCTTTTTAATATACCATAAGGTAAACCTTTAAGCTTGTAGTGTGTAATTTACTGGATATTTATTCGTAACTTTCAAAAATTTATACAAAAAAAACAAATGGGGGGCTCATATTCGGACCACTTCCTCTACCGAATAACGTTGAATTTAATTACTTTATTGGTTGGACCTCAGTAATAACAAAAAACATAAAATCTCATCAAATAAACCAATTAAATGTTCGAAATGACCTACTGTTACCTTTATACAATAAAACAGTCTGTTTTCAAAGCCTTTTCGTACATTTTTAAATACCTCCGATATCAATAATCGCCATTCTGTCACAATTCTCTGTTCTCAAGATCTACAGGCTGAATGACGAATATTTTTGATTTTAGGTATCCGCACAAAAAAATCCAAAGGCGAAAGATCCGGGTGATCTGGCCAGCCACTCTATTGGACCCCTGCTGCCAATCAAACGCCTTGGAAAATATTGATTCGAAAATTGTCTTTCGCCTTTATCATAATGTGGGGGTGCCCCATCTTGTTGGAAAGTTAGTTCATTCTCTAAAAGATTATTATTAGATTCTAACGTGTCAGTGATAAGCACAACCTCTAACAAACTTATTGTTGAGATTTCCTTAAAAAAATAATGGTCCAATAACGTGATACTCTAAACTGCCGACCTTCTCTTCTTCTTCTTCTTCTTTCTTCTGGTATGTTTAAGCTTTAAAGCCTGTTTTTTCTTCAATATTAGCCTCCTAAATTGCTTAAATTGTCGCACCATCTTTTTCTTGGTGCTTGGAGAGATAAATTTTTATGGAAATGCCGGATAAGCATATGGAGGCGTAGAATATCATGTCTGCGCAACCTGCGAGAGAGGTGCGGATGTATATCTTCTTCTTTTCTTCTACTTTTTGTAGATCTTTCGATCTGTTTAATTCTGAAGCTGCCTCTGGTTAATTTCTTGGGAGGTAGATTGCCAACTATCCCTCCATCTTTTAGGTGGTCTTCCGGGGGTCTTGAACCGGGCGGATTGTTTTCTAGGGCAATTTTTGGGAGTCTATTCTCATCCATTCGTCTTACATGGTTGTACCACATCCTCTTGCGCTGCCTTCCCCATCTTACAATATCTTGAATTTTGCACTGCTCTCTAATGTTTGTATTTCTCGCTCTGTCTCTTCTTGTTTTCCCCATTGTTGTTCTTAGGGTTTTCATTTCGGCAACCCTTAGCATCTGTTTCGTTTTGTTGGTATCTTCGCGCACTTCTATGCCATATGTCATGATCGGTCGTATGCAAGTCTTATAGATTCTAATTTTACTATCTGTGCGCATATACGGATTTGACCAGACTATCTCCCGCAGACATCCTGACAGTGCAGATGCTTTGTTGATCTGACTCCTCAGGTCCTTTACTGGGTCGTGGGTGCTTGATATATCTATGCCCAGATATCTGAATTGCATCACCTGTTCTATGGGGTTGTCCTCAACCACTAACTTACATCTGAGCGGATCTTTTGCTATTGTCATACATTTAGTTTTGTTGGTAGAGATGTTCATATTTAGTAGTCGGCTTGTTTGAAAGAACTGAAAGAGCTGCCTTTGGAGATCATCTTCTGATTCGGCAATAATTGCTGTATCGTCTGCGTAACACACCATATCAATTCTTTTGTTGCCCATTCTATATCCGAGATTAAGAGATGTTACTTTGTTGATAATTTTGCCCATGAGAAGATTAAACAAGAAGGGGCTTAAACTGTCGCCTTGTCTAATTCCTCCCGGTGTTGGAATATTTTCAGTGAATTCGTCTCCTGCTCTAACTTTGGTTACGTTGTTGTTATTTAGGTTATGGAGTATCTTTGTTATACTGGTCAGTGTTTCATTTTCTATTAATATATTTAGAATGTCTCCCAGGCGAACTCTGTCAAATGCCTTCGTCAAATCAATGAAGCAACTATACGCTGGCATGCCGAACTCTATAATAGCTTTTTTCTCTCAACCCAGGCGAGTTAACCCAGGCGGAGACAACTCCGCCTGGGTTGTCAGATGGGTGGAATGAGTAGCTCATCGGATGATACTGCCGGTCCCAAGCCCGGATAAAGGAGGAGGGTCCCCATGGCAAGGCTAGCCACCTACCTGGGGTAAAGAAACCCATATTGGCTCACAGAACTGAAGATTCAGCCTCGGATGTATATCAAATGAACTTATCAGAGCAGCCGTCTCAAAAGTCCGAATAGCTATGATGATTGCCGACCTCCGTCACGTAGATGGCACGAAGAAGAAGATTCTCTGTATATGTGGCTCATATTCTACTTCTTGGAGTTGTTTTATATGGTTTATATTTTTTACTTTTTTGGGATTTATTAAACAAAAACTGTTTTGAGATTTGAATTCTAACAATATTTTATTATAAATAAAAAATCAGTGGCGTGTTTCTTATTTTCCGTATATATCTGATTTAATATTACTGAATTATTTTCAATAAATAAATATTAAAGACAATATTGATAGCATCATCAAGGTTATATGTAGTATTAGTAGATGTAAGCAAATTTTGGCAACTGCAATTCATAATTATATACTAACTGAAATATAAAAAGAGCAATTGCCAAAATATTCTTATTATGTGATGTATTCAAGCTTAATATTCCCTGAAATTTTACTCCTATATGAAATAGATATACAATTTAAGGAATAAATTTTAAACTTAAAATTAAAAGTCTACAGTTGGCAATATTATTGAATAAATTTTTCATAGCAGTTGAAAAACTAATTTGGTATTTGGTTTACCAAACTTTGGTTTACCAAACAAAACTAAGTTGGTACCGGCATTAATATTTTATTGTTCTTAAGCTATCTTTACATTCTAACAATTTACTATTGAATTTATTTTAAACTTAAATTTAAAATGTTTGAGTACTACTGATAGGCTAAATGACAAACAAACCAACGAACGCTGATGTTTACTTCTTAGAAAAGAAACAGATCAATTACTTAAAATATGTGTCTTGCACTGTTCTTCGTAAGAGTTTGTCCTGCAAAGAGACCGCGAAACACAGTATAGACAGATATCCAGCATATCTGTAATGAATTTTCCTTATGAACATTTACAAAGAATTGGTTTGACCTCCTGAAGGCATCTCCAACGAGTTACAATGAATTTTGAACCTCAATATTTATTTTATTATGTTATATCATATTATATTAATGTTGCATGTAACCAAAAGCTACTTGGAAAGTTCGCATATTCGGAGTTTCATTGCAAAGACGGGTCTAAAGAGTTTTATTTCCAGGAGATGGGGGAAAAAGAAAACGACAAAGAAAAAAATGGATACTGGACCCTTTCAATTCCAGACGAAATTATAATTTGTCGACCTTCAAGTCTCACCGGTACACGTAAGTACCACTTCATTTATTTTACATTAAAACTACTCTGACTAACTTTAAGCGATTATTTCCCAGCGGTACATCCAAGTCTAGCCTTGAACAACGCAATGTCATTGGTTGGAGTCTCGTAGTTCTCTGTCTATATCATGCGATGTGCAGTGCGAATTTTTCATTTATTTGTGTCATTGTTATGGTAGTCGGAGCTGTCTATAAGTGCTCCTCCAAAGTGTATTTTATATTGTTGAAATAACGTCTACAGTATTTTGTTAATAAAAAATGGCAGGATAAGTAAATTTTTTGTTTAACTAATTAATATTTTTAAATGATTTTGAATGGTTAGTCACTAAAAATGGCATTTGGTTCATTGGTACTTAAGAGTACCGTTGGGCATAATAAGAACATATTTTTTTCATTTCAAACATTGTCCATAGTGACGAAAGAAAAAAGGTTTTACTGATGCAGAATATATAGAAAATTCTTGATGATTCTTTGCCTCCATTAGATAATGCAGAAGATACTGATGTTGAATCAGATATCGATGGTGAGCTGGATATTTATACAGCTGGAATAATTTACAAATAAATCTAGGAGAAGAGACAAATAACGAAGACCCTAGATTAGTTCCTGATGATGACCAATCTAACGAACGACAAATTCAGGAACCTAATGAACATCAAGGTCAAGGGCTTGATAACTATATGGAACCTGAATGTCCGGAAAGAAAATGGAATAAAATGGAAAAAACCACAGAAATTCCTCAATATACAAAAGATGCCTGTATTTGGGAAGAAGTTTATTTTAGAGAATATGAGACTGCTTTAACTTTAACTTTAACTTATCAGAGTAACCTTTATGTCACACAAAAGGGAAAACAATTGAACATGTCCAAGGAAGAACTCTTAGCATTTATCAGGATAAACTTGGGCTACGATATAGTTTCTGGAGTCTAAAATTATTGGTCAAGTCAAGAAGATTTATTTGTTTTATTTGTTGCAGAAGCCATGCCAAGGAGTAGGTTTCAGATCATTTTAAACTACTTTCAGCTTTCAGCTGTGTAAACTACTTTAGCCTGTGGTACGATCCGAGCTAATAGAAAAGATCTTCCTAAAACCTTGTTAGAAGATAAAAAGTTGCTAGAGGTCACTTTGACTACCGTATTTCTAACACAGAGATTTCCTTTTTTAACTGGAAGGGTAATCGCATAACCACCACTGTTTCCAACTTTCATGGGAGTGGATCAACAACATTGAAACGAAAATAACGTAATGCCAAAAATATCAAGATTCCAGCACCCCTAATAATAAAATATTATATCGAATCTATGGGCGGTGTAGACCATCACGACCAACTAAGGTAATGTTACGGTTTGGACAGAAGATCTAATAAATGGTGGCATCGATTTTTTTGGGCATGCCTAGAAATAAACTTTGTAAATAGTTTTGTTATAGCTAAAAAAGTATAAGAGCCACCTCCAAAAATTTGTTGGATTTTCGTAGAGACCTTACTAGTAGCATTTGTTTTGCTTCCTCCCATAGAACAAACAAGACTCCAAGAGGAAAAAAAACGGCATAGTTTTAGCATTTTTTCGAAAATAAGATTGTCCAATAGAGGAAATCACTGGCCAAAATTTGTTGATCGAAGGGAAGATGTGAAGTTGTAAAGTTTGTAGTATGAACAAAATAGGGGAACGACGGGTAATAGCGAACAGCAGGTGATTGCGAACATCACAGAATACATGCGTACGTCATCTGTATCATTCCGTTGTAAACTTCATTTCGTGCTTCCTACTAGTCTGCACGTGGTGGCATAGATACACAGTTGCCCCGTATTTGCGGAATTTTTTACAGCGATTTATTTGTTTTTGGTGTTTGCACTACAATTTTAGCAATTCAGAAAATAAGGTGTATACCTAAACACTTGATGGTTTCATTTAAAATGTTAGAGTTAGTTAACTTACTATTATTTAACCTATAAAATTGTCCTATTACGGAGAAATTAAATGCATTTATATTATGATTGTTTCGTTTCTTAATAGTCATTTCCAAATCGGGTAATCACGAACAAATGTTCGCGATTACCCGCCAAGTGTTCGCGTTTACTCTTTTAATAATTTGTCTTAAATTCTTTACATTTTTGCTTTTCTTTTGCTTATTTAACAATTTGTATCTTTTTCAGATGCCTTTTAAACGGAAACGAAGTACCAACAAATTTTCATGGACTGATGATCAAATGAAAGCTGCTCTAAAGGCAATTGAAGAAAGACGTTATGGCCTAAGGGAAGCTGCACGACAATTTAATATACCTGTTACAACATTACAAAACAGAGTCTCTAGAGGCTTTTACAAAGGTAGGCTGGGTGCAAATACTCTCTTCTCAAATGAACAGGAAGAAGAAATGAGTCGTCATTTACTAAAGTTATCTAAAATATTTTATGGATTAACCCCAATTCAGTTGCGAAAAGAGGCCTTTGCCTATGCAGAGAAATTAAACTTAAAACATAGTTTTAACAGAGAAAAACAAGAAGCAGGTAAAGACTGGTTATATGGATGCATGTCAAGGCATCCTAAGTTAAGTTTCCGTAAACTTGAAGCAAGAAGTCTTAATCGCATTCAAGGTTTCAATAAGGATCAAGTCTCAAGGTTTTATGACAATTTGGGTAAGCTGTACGATGAATACAAGTTTCCACCTACTCGAATATTTAATGTCGATGAGACTGGCATTACAATCGTAAATAGGCCTAATCGGATCATTCGACCTAGAGGCCAAAAACAAGTTGGAGCCGTTACAAGTGGAGAAAGAGGCAAGAACGTGACGATATGCTGTTGTATGAGTGCCAGCAGATCTTTTACATCTCCACTATTCATTTATCCAAGACTGAGAAGAAATCCTGTTTTAGAAAAGGATGGGCCTCCAGGTTCTTTGTACTCCTGTTCAAAAAGCGGTTGGATGAACGATCCTGTTTTGGATTCAACATTTTGCGAAAACCAATAAACCTACAGCAGATGATCCCATTTTACTGGTGCTGGATAATCACTCCAGTCATTGCTATATTGCAATTTATAATTTTTGCAAAGAAAATGGTATCATTATGCTATCAATACCTCCACATACCTCGCATCGTCTGCAACCACTAGACGTTAGCTTTTTCTCATCATTGAAGCGAGCATATGACGTTGAATGTGATTCGTTTTTAAAATCTCAACCCTATGAGAAAATTGAAATGTGCCATATAAGCACTTTATTCTCAAAGGCGTATACTAGGGTTGCAAGCATAGACAAAGCTGCAAAAGGTTTTGAGAAGACCGGAATTTTTCCATTCAACCGAAAACATTTCATGAAGAAGACTTTTACAGTTTAAACGATAATCAAACTTAACGAAATAATAGCCAAGAAGGTCTTTCACAAACTATTTAAGAAGATTTACTGAAACCCCAACCAGGCCCTTCCAAAGAAAACCAAATATGTGAGAATATCGAAAATGTTTCATTCAGCGATATCTTGCCTTTACCGAAAGAAAAACAAAAGATATCTGTTCCGAAGAAGGGTGGAAGAAAAAAACAAAGATCCGAAATATTAACCTCAACGCCTTTAAAATTAGAACTCGAACAAAAAGAGCTTAGAAGGAAACAAAAAATGGAAAAAGAAATTGAAAAACAAAAATTTTTAAAAAGAAAAATAAAACTGCAAAGAGGAAAGTACTACAATCTTCAAACGAAGAGTAAGATTCGACATCATTTAAAGATGATGAATCTGATGACAATGACGATATTAATACCGACGATTGTAATGAAGGAGAATCTTGTTTAATTTGTGGTGAGTTCGGGAAAAGCGAACTTTGATTCCGTTGCATTATATGTGGTGGATGGGTGCATAAATTATGCAGCGGCTCGGACACACCGGACAACTATAAATGTGATTTTTGTTAATAGGTAATACTGTTCGCCATTACCCTTCTCATGTTTATTATTACCCGACATTTCGGTTAACAGCGAACATTTCGTGAAAATTTTTAATTGAGTTTTTTTTAATATTAAAATTTTTATTTTTGTTATCCAATAACAAAAATTAATAGCTGTATTACTGTTAGCCACTCTGTAGTGGTTTCCGAGTTTTCAACATTTTTATATTTCAAATAAACAATTATTTTCCTTAAGTGTTCGTAATTACCCGTCGTTCCCCTACAATCTAAATAACCCAATGTCAATTTGCTCTTTTCGTAAAGTTTTATTATGTATTAATCAAAATAAGAACTGTTTCAAAGAATATCACGAGATAAATAATTGAAATTTTTAGTTATTATAATAAGCTTTAATATTTTTTCCACTATGAATTTATCCCAGCGGTATTTTCAGCACAAAACATCAATTATGAAAATTAAATTGTTTAAAATTTATTAAAAAATGTTTATAAGATCTTTATTCATTAAAAAAGTATTATCTCTATGGTATCAATATCTGGGATATAGGGATGATTCTCGTTACTGGTACTTCTAAGTACCTCTATGACTAAAAGGGTTAAACAAAATATCTTAATAGGTAGCTAAAAAGTTGTTTATTTATATATTGGACGAATAAAGTCAGAAATAGAATTATTTATTAGATATGAAAACACTGGCCTTAAGACAAGTGAGTCATGAATAAACTTTATTTCTGGCAATTTTTAAGGATGAATGTTTCCACCCCTAAATCTTAAAAGGGTCATATATAATCTAACTTTTGAAATGCAAATTGCTACCACTATTTGAAATAGCAGTACTTAAATAAAACGTAAGAAACTCTTTAAATTTAAGCGAATTATTATTTTAAGCTTTGGCTTATACCCACGCCTTTACTCTATAACGCTCGCCCTAATGCATAATGTACTACGAATAAAATCGAACTTCTAACAGCCTTATGATTACAAAATTAGCTAGTGCTCCCTCTAGACTCATCTTCCGTGGCTTTCTGCCATAGTCAATAATTTCTTGACCTTTGGAGATTATAAACTTACATAACTTTGATCTACACAGCCGGATTAAATGAAAAAGTCAACATTTTCCTCAAAGCGTCAAGCTCTTATAACTGCTATTTCCACATCTAAGGAATATCAAACGACATAATAATAATGTAAGAACGTTCATTGAATATCCAATCTGTTTAATGAATGGATTGACGTCAGGGATCATACCTCAAATTAAGAATATTTTTTAAAGAGAGTATAAAGATTTTATGTATAGTTATGGAAGCGTATTTTTGTTCGCAGAGTTAAGAGAATATTTAGGTAGAAAGAAAAAGATATATTATTGAAAATTTTATACAACAAAACAAAAATTCTCACTTATTGCTGATTTTATTTGTCAGTTTCACTGTAATATAACCTCAAAGTCTCTACACCTGGAAATTTCCAGCTGACTATCCAAAAAAAATGATTAGAAACCAGATTGACTACATCATCATCAACAAACGATTTCAGAATTTCGTAAAATACCCAAAAACATATCCGAAAGCAGATGTTCCATCAGACCATAATCTTTTACTAGGACGTTTCAAACTCCAAATGAAAGAAGTCAATAAAAGAAAAGCAGAAAAACGTCCGGACATCCAGAAGTTGAAAAATAAAACCACAAGAGACGAAGTCAAAGAGGAGATCAACAACAAAATAAACAGCATGGTAATCTCAGATATTAATCAAGAAAACACAAGTGTGGATGATATATAGGATAAAGTCAAAAATATCTGTAATTCGGTGGTAGATAATAAACTGAAACCAGAAAACAATCTAAAGAAACAGCTGTGGATGAAACTAGAAATATTAGAGCTAATGGAAAAACGAAAAAAATACAGAAATAAGAATGAGAAAAGGTACAAAGAAATAAACAAAGTCACTAAGAAAAAGATTAAAGAAGCAATAGAATCATGGCTACAAGGTTAATGCATAGAAATAGAATCCCTAGAACAGAAGCATGATACTTTTAACCTACATAAAAAGATCAAAAACTTAACTGGAGGAAACAGATCACGAAGTCATAACTTGAGCACAACAATCTGTTTTACGAAAATCAGAGAATACTCGAGAGATAGAGGCAATACATGGAAGAATTATTCAAGAAAGACCAAGATACAGAAGTCAGTGTTTCTGAATGTTTAGGACCAGAAAAAACGCTGAGTGAAGTAACATATGCGATAAAAAGACTAAAAACCAACGAAGCACCTGGATCTGATAACATACAAGCTAAAATATTGAAACTATTTGAAGACAACCAACTCAAACTCCGAACGAGTCTACTGAACAAAATCTATAAAACTGCAAAACTTCCTACATATTGGCTAGTTTCCACCTTCATCCCTCTCCCAAAATGGCAAATGACACCATATGCTCTGATTACAGAATTATAAGCTTAAGAAACAAAGATAAAATTAAATATCAAGAAATTAATAAACAAATAAAACAGAAAATATAACAAACTAAGACAACATGGATGTCCATTAAATGTCAAGAAATTGAGGAATTTGGGGCAAGGTATGACACTTTCAACACCCATAACAAGGTTAAAGAAATGTTTTCAGGAAATCCTAAAAAATCAATCATTGAGATATTAACAAATGCAGATTTTTTCCACCTTCATAGTTTCCACCTTCATCCCTCTCCCCAAAAAGGCCAATGCCACCATATGCTCTGATTACAGAATTATAAGGTTAAGGAATAAAGATAAAATTAAATATCAAGAAATTAATAAACAAATAAAACAGAATTAATTACTATTTAACTGGGAATAAGCCACAATTAAAGATAAAAATACGTTTATTGACGTTTCAATTTCCACTTCGGAAATCGTTCTCAAAATACAAACAGTAAATTAAACAAATTTTGTTTTTTGTTACATAGTGAAAAATTTTTCTAATAATTTAATTTTATCTGACTCATTTATATTGGTATACAGTTTTGTAGTTAAAATAAGTAGACTTATAATGGAAGGCAGTGGCGGCCGGTCAGGGTCGGCAGGGTCGGCAGTGCCGACCCACATCTTTATAGATATTATAGACTTTTTTAATATTTAATTTAATCAGTATTTCAATAAATAATTGTGGCAGGTAATCAGTTGATGTCATTTGTTTTTGTAAACTAAAAAAATATCTGTGAGATAATAAAGACTAAATTTTATTCATGGTTTTTAAAAGAATTCGTCCAATCTGAGCGTTAAGTGATCCCTGCGTAGACACTTTTCAAATAGATGATTCGATATCGGAGACATCCACCCGCCTATGAATTCTTAAAAAGGCACGTTTTGTTTTTTCGGCTAGCCGATCCCAACCTTGACTTTACTTGTAAAAATCAACGGAATATTGGTTGATTAGCAACCAAATATACATTTCTTTCCATATGAACTTAATTACCAAGTACGGCAAATTTAAATTTGCCGATGTTTCATTTGGATTGGTGATTGGTCGCGAACTGTACATTGCGAGCGTGGGACGAAATGTTATTTCATATGTAGTAAAGTGAAGTCCACAAGTAATCTACGTTCCTGTGAAGTGATATTCAGTGCACGAACTAGCCTTTCTTTTTGTGATTTATTTTTATTTTCTAAAGTAATACTGTGATACGTTACGTCTGCCGTAAATAGTTAAAAGTTAAAGGGTTTTTTGACATATTAGAAGTTTTTTTTAACTAAAGTGTAAACAAATTCAGGTAAATTACCCTAAAAAATGCAAGCCATGGGAGAAACTGTAAGTATTGATAAGTCTGATATTGTAAATTATATTTTGCATAATGGGTTTTCATCTATTCCATACGAAGAACAAATTGTTATTAAAAATAAGGGCCGTCTTTTGCGTAAAATGTCCCGGCTTATAAATATTAGTGCGGTAAGGGAAGTAATAGATCATTTTCAGATAATTGGTACAGCAAGTACTCATGGCTTACCAGGAGTGAAATAAAAAACAAACTTTTCTATGGCCTTGCATTTTATTTTCGACAAATAGGGGCAAACATCAAAATCCGTGGTGTGAATTTGGTTACGATAATTTAAAGGAATTATTTAGGGCTTTACATAAACATGATATTTCGAAAGATCATACTTACAGCCAGATTAAATTAGATTTATTTGGAAAACAAAATATCTATGTTTCATTAGATAATGCCCAACGTAAAAATGCTATTAAACATAATGAAATTGTAAAAAATAATCACGCAGTTTTACGTCGTTTAATTGATATTGTAATTTTTTTAAGTTGTCAGGAATTATCTTTTAGGGGACACGATGAATCGGAGCATTCGTTAAATCAAGATAATTATAGAGAACTAATAAAAAGGTTTAAGAAATACGATTTGGAATTTTCTAATTTACTTTCTGATTCGAAGACATTTAGCGGTGTATTTAAAACAATCCAGAATGAATTAATAGAATCAATTAGTTACATTTTGAGTAACTTTATTAAATCTGAGATTCAGGAAACCATTTGCTTTTCACTAGAAGTAGATGAAACTACCGACATATCATGTCATTCACAATTATCAATTGTTGTTCGATACGCGTTACGTGGTAATATATATGAGAGGTTTTTAGGTTTTACAGACGTAAGTAAAAGCCATAAGGTAGAACATATTTTTGGTGTTTTAAAGGACAGATTAAAATTTTTTGATATCAAAAATAAATTGGTAGGGCAAACTATGACGCGCTGCGTGAGCGGAAATGGTCTCCAGGCAAAAGTTAAAACTAGTGCACCGCAAGCTTTATTTACTCATTGTCATGCGCATAGAATGAATTTAGTTTTGCAAGATACATGTAAAAAAAATTAAAGAATGTCGTCTTTTTTTGCCAGTTTAAGCGGATTTGCTTCATTTTTCTCAAGCTCGCCTAAATGGACTAATGTTTTAGAACGGTTTGTTTCGAAAAAAATGCCAACAGTCTGTCAGACCCGATGGAATTATAAATCTCGGTTAGTTTTCACTGTAGCAGATTTTCGTGAACAGCTTTTGGAAGTTTTTGATTTTATTATTGAATGTGACGATTTTGAAAGTGATGATATCTCGATCCGTGAATATTCTCGTCTCAGAGATTTTCGTAATGATAGTAATTTCCAGTATATACGCAGTGACGTTTTGGACTCGCTTGATATTTCCGAACCCCAAAAAAAAGACAAAGGCATGACACAGAAACATATCTCGAAAAACGAGTATATTTTGGAATTTTGGATACTATTATTATGCAAATAGATACTCGTTTTTCGACGTTTGAAGATTTGCAAATTTTTGACCTCTTTGACGATTCAAAATTTAAAAGTTACGCCAAAGAATTTCCAAGATATTTATTAGACAGGTTAATTAAAAATTATCCATCATTCTTTAATAAAATAAAATTAGAAAATGAATTAAAAATTTTATGTGCTGATCCAAATATTTTCGGAAGATGGAATAAGTTACAAGATATGTATAATTTTATATACTGCAATTCATTACAACAAACTGTTACCGAAATTAATAAATTATTGTCATTAATTCTCTCATTACCACCAACGTCTGCCTCAAATGAACGAGATTTCTCTTGCCTCAAAAGAATCAAAACTTATTGTCGAAATACCATGAAACAAGAGAGAATGTCAAGATTGTCTCAAATGTCAATAGAAAAAAAACTTTTAAAATCTCTCCAAAACTCTAATAAATTTTACGATGACGTTATTACCCATTTTGCTACTTCCAAATAACGTAGACTAGAGTTAATTTATAAACATGTTTAGGTTCTAAATTTATAGGAAAAACAAAAAAAAAAAAAAACAAGAAAACAAAAAATTCTCCTATGATGATTGAAGTCTTTATTAGACGGTATACCTATCTGAGAAGACAAAAAATACCTTGCCGACCTTGTCTCTCAAGCCACTAGTCGCCACTGATGGAAGGGAAAGTGCAAGGAAGAAGAGGTCCAGTAAGAAGAAAATGCTCCTGGTTGAGGAATGTAAGAGACTGGACAGGAATGGACACACATTCGATATTAATAACAGCTCAAGATAGAGAGCAATTTCCTGCAGTTACAGCCAACCTTCAGTAATGGTGAAGGCACCTTAAGAAGAAGTTAAAATAAAATAAATATTAAAATGAAATTAGAATTACAAAAGATATAGATATCTATACAATAGAAGACAATGTCAAATTGGTACCATGTTTATAAGTATAAGTTTATTATTAGATGAGAATGAAAATTTATCTAACCATAATCGATCTATTAATATTTTCTTAGGTAGCTTACATAAGTTAGCAGGTGTGCTTTCAAATTGATTAGTTAAAAAAAATAGTACAAAAAGCAAATTTAACCGTTTAACTACTTTGGACTACTCCACAATAGCACGAAAAACTTTTTTTATTCACCTAGTCTGACCAAACATAGAAAAATTAATTGTACGGTTTGTTGAACAAACTTGGTTGGATTTTTAAATGTAAATATTTTAAAGTAAGATATATAATTGCTTTTGCAATCGCGTAGGTATTATTTTTTGCCAAATATAGACTTTTAATTGTTAGCCACTAAAGCATTCTAAGTGAAAAAAACACTTGAAAACATAAAATCTGACTTACCGAAATTGTGTAAGACGATACGGAAGGAGAGGCACGGTAGGGCCTCCTGGTCGTATAAAAATCGCTTTCATAAACCATTTTTTCGGATTTTCGAGGGGCAAAAAGGCGAGAAAATTCGGAGATCGGCGTCTCTTAGTGTTGAGAACTGGACTGAAGCTCGATATGCTACGTTCGGATATTAGCACAGCTCTCTACGGCGTCCAAAAATCTATTTTTACTTTTGTAAATAGTGGATTGAGTGAGATTTCTTTTTATTTTCGATGCTTAATACACGAGTAAGATATTTTTCGGATAAATAAGCTGTAGGTGCGCCGACTGCGGAGGTTTTTCTACACGTGGGAATTTTTCAAAGGGTTTAGGATAAGATTCATCGCTTAAAAACTCGCCAAATTCAGATTTATGGACGAAAACAATGTCTTTGTTCCATTATAAACCCTTAACCAACGTGGTCAATTAATTTTACACAAACGATGTGGTAAAGTCCCTGGGACTCCATGTTGTCAAACTGATAATTTGTGTTCTGAATGTTATGTTAGAGTTATTGAAAGTAAAAAAGACATTTAAAGAAAGCATATTTATTAGGTATAAAAAGTTTAACAATACAAAATAATACCCACTTTAAGAAAATAAAAATTGAATAAACCGAAAAGTCTGCTATCAGCGTTTGTGTCGATAAAAAAAAACAAATTATTTTATATAAACATTTTTTTCAAAAACAAGTTCTTAAAACTCTATTGAATACTAAAATATTATTTTTCATACAAAAAGTTATTCTAAAAAAAATTGTGCAAGACCTGAAAATTGGCCAGTTGATCACATTTATTTACGCTTATTTATACATTCACTACACATTTTTTTGCTACATTGCAAACAGATCGGCTGTTTTCACTGTATGTACACAGAAAACTTGTCTTCCTTTTTAATTTTGGGTTACATAAATAGCAGTACTTCCTAGCGTTCCTGGGTAAGGTATCTGTATGATCGTCATTTTCGGTTGGATTTATTCTTAGCACCTTTTGAAAGCTGAGTTTTAGTTCTCTTTTGGTTAATTTCTCGTTTTCGAAGAAGTGGTTCATATAGTTGTTGTGCCAAAATCTTCAGAAACTCTAATCTTGTATATTTTGTTCTGTTGGCACAAGCTTGGTGAATGATATATGTATTTAATGCACTCATATCGATTATTCTAGAAAATATGGCCAACGGCCAGCGCCTGGTTCTTCGATTGCACGAGTATTTTGTGCATTTTTCGTCTACTGAATCTACGCCTGATTTTGTATCGTTATCATCATTCAATTTTTGCCTATCCACTGCTGGACATAGATCTCCCTTATAATTTTCCATCTATTTCGATATTGTGCCTCTTGCATCCAATTCCTATGACAACGTTTTAGATCGTCAGTCCAACATGTTGGTGGACGACCTCCGCTTCAGTAGGCATTATCTCTTGGTCTCCATTCCAGTATCTGCTTTGTCCATCTATTATCTGTCATTGGAGCCACGTGACCTGCCCAGTTCCATTTCAGTGTTGTTACTTTCTCTACTGCATCAGCCACTCCTGTTCTTTGTCGTAGCTGGCGATTTGGGATCTTGTCTCGTAGTGAAACGCCCAACATAGCACACTCCATCACACTTTGACACACACGGATCTTTTGAACTGTTTCCCTTGTCATGGTCAACGTTTCCGCACCGTAAGTCAACACTGGCAAAACACACTGATTAAAGGTTTTTCTTTTAAGGCATATTGGTATATCAGACGATTACAGGTTAGTCAGGCCATGGAGTGGGGTGTCAAGTTTGTAAAAATGGCCTGCACCCTATTCTTCATGCTATGGCATGCTGGACGAGCCATACAGTCTGTAGTCAACACAACGGTATGAGCTGGAACACAAAATGAATTAATACTCATACGCTTATGAAACGCACCTGGCGGATCATAAGAGCCTTCACATTTTACTCTTTTTTAACTTGTCTTGAGTGAATTGTCTTTAATCTTTCCTATTAGCCCCTCTTGGCTAACTCTTGTTTCTTCCGATCCCTAATGGCGATTAGGTTTCCGAAGGCAGGCGAGTCACTATATTTCCTTCTACTACAACTCTAAAACTCACCAACACACTTGGCCAGCGCGGCGTTTCAAGGTCAAATTTCCCCTCATGTATCGTTATAAAGGGCATTTATTTTGCCTTGAGTTTGTTTGTATGGACATTTGTCAGATCCCCTTGTGGTACAGCCATTAAGGAATCTCCAAATAAAAAATGTCCTTTGGAGAGTACACCAAGATCAAGTGGATCATTGGACAATGGTAAGAGGGGTCGTGAATTTAAACATGATTCAACCTGTGTCAGGAAAGTATACATCTCATCATATGTGTATTTGTTTTCCCCCAATATCCTTTTTAAATTATATTTTACAGACTTAATAGTTAACTCCCATACCCCGCCAAAATGGAGAGAGTGGGGAGGTATGAATTCCTATGATTTGGTGATAAACAAACTGCTCAATAAACCTTGACTTAACATTTATATCACTTATAAATGAGTACAGTTCCTTCAAATGATTTTTTGCTTCCACAAAATTTGTAGCATTATCCGAGTACAAGTTTTGACAGAGACCCCTTCTAGCAACAAAACGTTTAAAACAGTTTAAGAATGACTCTGTAGTTAACTCATAAACCAATTCAATATGACTCTAACTGGTAAGCTGGTTTTGTATGTTTTCAATAAAATTGATATTGTGTAAATTAATTTATTAATTAAGCTAAGTATACTTTCGACATAATAAATGTCATCATCAGGGCTATCGTCAATTAGGCAATAAATACTTCATAGAAGTAAAATGAAAAATGTTTTTCATTTTACTTCAAAAATGTAAGTCAAAGACAGCTGTTGTCGTTACTGTATGTGGTAACCATGTTTTTATAAAAAACTTTTTAATGTGAATTATACATATGTATAAGGGTTAGACCCAAGATCTGTGGCCTACAGAGCCCGATCTTTGATTTTTAATATGTCGTTTGTCCACAATTTTCCTTCTATGAAGTATTTATTGCCTAATTGACGATAGCTCTGATGATGACATTTATTATGTCGAAAGTATACTTAGCTTAATTAATAAATTAATTTACACACTATCAATTTTATTGAAAACATACAAAACCAGCTTACCAGTTAGACCTATTTAGAAGTGTGTACAAGTCTTACAGTCTTTTTCAATTCAATATGAGTTACCCTAGTAGCAAAGCAAGTGAATATACAAATGTAACTCTTAACAATTTTATAATTTCTTAGGTTGCTTGTTCTTAACAGAAATAGACCACCATAATCAATACAGCAATTAAGAAAAGGTCTGAATGCTACTACTTGTGATCTGGGTAATTGACCCATTAGATTATTTGAACCTATTTTTATCAATGGTCCCCTGAATCCTCACCGGTATATAGAGGATGTTTTGGCAGAAGAAGTAGTTCCATTTGGTACATTTATTGGGAACAATTTCGTCCCCAAACGTATCTCGTATGTCTGATAATTTACGTCTGCATACTATAAGAATGGTAACAAATTAGGCATCTCTAATAATATGCTCTTTATATAAAACATCATTGATTGCCTGAATGGCTAAATTATTTACAACTTTGCTAGAATACGCTTGTAAAACAATAGATTTGAACGAAAAGGGCATCAATGTAGATGGAAAATTTTTAAATAACCTTAAATTTGCAGATGATATCATTCTTATTGCAGACAGATTTGATCAGGCACAGATAATGCTCCAAGAACTTCATACTGCCACAAAAAGAGTTGGTCTTAAAATAAATTTTTCAAAAACACAATTCATGACAAATTTAGTACACAATAAAAACATCTCAGTAGAAGACAAAGATATTGAGCCAGTTGACTTCTATAAATACTTGGGCCATGAGATCAGAATAAGTCGAGAGACAACCAAACAATCGAGCTGAAAGAAGAATAAACCTCGCTTGGGCTGCATTTGAAAAGATGAAGAATATTATTAGGTCTAAGATTCCAATGTGTCTGAAAATAAAAGTATTTAATCAGTGTATTTTGCCAGTGATGACCTAGTTAGGCGCAGAAACCCTAACACTCACAAGAACAACAGTGAGTAAACTACAAGTTGCGGAAAGAGCAATGGAGAAAAAATGTTAGGGATTTCTCTACGTGATAGAGTACCCAATGCTACTATACGTAAAAGATTAGGAGTAGCAGACGTTATTGAAAGGATAACAACACTAAAGTGGAACTGGGCAGGTCATGTAGCAAGATCAGTTGATGACCAGTGGACAAAAATAATTTTGGAATGGAGATCCCGAATACAAGCTAACAGAAATAGAGGTCGACCTCCAACGAGATAGACAGATGGCATAAAAAGAGTGCCTACAAATTGGATTCAGATGGCGCAAAATCGGACTAAGTGGAAAAGCATGCGAGAGGCCTATATTCAGCAGTGGACGTTAGAGGCTAGTTGATGATGATGAACAGTCTACCTGTCATCAAAGAGATATGCAACACTATTATATAGCATACTTATAAACAAAGGCAGGTATACTTATTAGTCAGCAAATCATTTATATTTTTATTGCCTTAACGCAATAGGTCAAAAATCCACAACAACTTTAAAATTGGAAGCAATGTCTCAGATTTGTTTTTGCTAACCAGTGACGCATGTTTTTTCATTCTGAATGAATGAATAAACAAATGCGTACTCTGTTCGTTATTTTCACTTAATCATTAAGAGTGAGCGTTCAGCACATCCTACACAAGACAACGTCAATAACTATTTGTAGCATTATCGTCTCTAGTAATTTTTTTTAATAATCTTTAGCCCATGCCTACGTATTAAAAATAAATTTTAAAAAAATTCCTTAATGTTAAAATACTCCCATCTGCTTTACCTCTTCTTTTTCTATTCTTCTGGAAATCGAGTGAATGATTTATTATGAAACATACTAACCATATCGCTGGCTGTATGCAGTAGTGGCACAACACAAAACCTGGTAATTTTTTAAAATAGGGGTTTAAAGTTTGTGTGCCAATAATTTTGTCTTATTTGTTTTACTACATAGATTGGGATTTAAACAAAAATAAATTTGGTGTATTTGGGATAATGTTAGATAGCCATAAATGAATTGTATCATGAACTTTGAAATTCAACCCTTATTTTGAGTTGTGCCACTATTGCACATCAAAATTTTGTCTTTTAAGACTAATTAAGACAAAGACAAAACTGGTATTTTTTTGTTATTCCTATCAACTGAAATAATGGTTCAATAAAGAAAACTACAAGATACTTGCATGAGAAAATGTGTTTATTAACAACTATAAGAAAAACGAAATAAAAAAGTATATATTGATAATAATAGGAAAAGTTGTGGAACACTCTTATCTTCGCAAAGCTAGTAAGGTCTTCTTTCTTCTTTTCAGTTATTGGCAGGTTGTCAGTGTAAGCCTTTTCTAGTTCTATAATATCCATGCTTTCTAAACCTTTTCTTGTTTTTTCTTGTTAGTATTAACTGATCTGTAATCCTCTTGTGCAAACGAAGTTTTAAACTAGAAGTATCGGAGCCTTTTTTACATGAATTTCATAAATATCTTTGAAATGAGTAGTGTTTCCTTGGACATCTTTATTAAAAATTGTCGCTGTTTTAGTATTTAATCATTTCAGGTCAAAAAATCATTGATATAATTTGTGTACTTCGTATGGTTAATTACTATTTAACTGGGAATAAGCCACAATTAAAGATTTAAGTAGGTTTATTGACGTTTCAATTTCCACTTCGGAAATCGTTCTCGAACGATTGTTTGCATTATTTTGCCAGGTTTGCAGGTCATAAATAAAGCTTTTTCAGGCCCTCTGGTGGTGTTAACTCAAGTTTGTTAATTTTTGAGTTAAGCCACTATTACATGCTGCCGACGATATCACAGCATAGGTAATAGAGGCGGAAATTAAATAAATCCTAAAAAAATTATTAGCAAAATAATTATGATGCCACTGAACATTTAAGAGAGTAAATTTAAGAGAAATAAAGTCTCAGAGCTTTTACCTTAATTATTATATTTATTTCGCAGAAGTTAGTTATCATATTTTGATCGTTACATGAACAGCAATATTGTAACAGTTGATTAATATCCTTGAAAAATATATTTTTGGTAACAGCATTCAATCCATTGTTAAAGTTTAAAGGTGTAACTGTGTCACAAGTGAAGAATTGGCTTATGTTCAAAATATGAAGAAAATTAAACGGTTTGTTTATTGCTATTATTCAAGACATTTATATATTGTGCTTGATTCGCAATGGCTTAAAAATAGTTTTTATAGTTTATCTTATTAATTTTCTAGTCGATTTAACACTGTACGTATTCAGATAAAAACATAATGTCATAATAGTAGAGAACGGTGGAAAGACGGTCACTTAAGGGAAAAATACTGTAAGTGATGTGATAAATCATATTTTATTGAGGTTTCAAGTGAAATGTGTTCTTTTGTTATATGGCTATGTTATAATCTAATTACTCTCTTCGGCGTCAGAAGAGGGAATACGAACCTCACGCACTCTCACTATAATACAAAGTTTATTCGATAGAAATGAAACAAGGAAATACTACAAATCCGTCGAGAATGTAAACCATGATTAAAAGTTTGTAAAGACAGCGACGAAATTCTACATGATAAAAACTCAACTTTTAACAAATGGGCACAACATTTCAGTGAACATCTAAATATAAACGATATTGAAGAATAATTGATGAATTCGACCGTTACTTGATGGAAATTCATTTTATGTAACAATAAAACACTGAAAACTTTGTTTTCAAATTTCCACAAAATTTATTTTAACTATTATCACTACAGCTGTTTCGGCTGATTGCCTTTCTCAAGTGATCTATTTTTGGCTTGGGTTTACAAATTTATAGTCTAATGAAATAGGTTGAGGAGGGGAGAACTGTTTGTCTCAAGTTGGTCATTCAGAATTATATCTATGTTTTTTAATTTGTTGATTTCCATAGATTCTAACAAAGATAGCTTAAGGCCTTTATTTTGAATGTGAAGAATTTTAAATTTGTCGTTAAAAGAAGGATTGTAATCTAGAAGGTGAAGTGCGTATGTCGAATCTGTTTTTCTATTCTTGAAAGCCCTTTTATGTTCTGCTATTCGTTTATCAAAGTTTCTACCAGTTTGACCGATGTAAGTTTTTGGGCAGTCGCCACATTGAAGTTTGTACACACCACTATTTAAGTCTTTTTTATTTTGGCTCTTGTTATTTTTAATATATTTACTTAGGTTGTTATTTGTTACCAGCCATACCATTGTACCATGTTATAACACCAGCTTTCCGAACAAATATTGTATGTCTTGGCTGTTGTATCGAAGATATGTGTTAATCTTTGGAGCTCGTCTTCTGTTTCGGTGTTAATGTGTTTAGGATCTTTGTAAGCGGTTATATTCTATTCTACCCCTTAAGCACAACAGTTAGAAAGTTTCTGTCATATTGATCTAAACTCAGTATAATTTAATTCAAACGTGTAGGTTCAAGTGACCATCATACCCAGACGTAAGTTGGATATTGATGAATTAATTAGAAATGTGCATAAATACTTTACCATGGAAAGAGACAATGGTGGACCTTTAAAGTTATTATTATGTATATATCAACGTGTTTGTGGCGTACTCGGAGTAAGCGAAAATAAGCTAGAAACTGTAATGAAGACTATCAGAGATTGTTAAGAAGATCTTACCGTAAATGAGTATCACAAAGACAAGAAAACAACTCTTAAACATTGTAGGAGAATTGACTTACCTGATGGAGACAAATTTGAAATTCGCAATATTTTGTATCGAATGCGTGAAAACAATCAACATGTCAGTTTGTTTAGATACTTTACTGGTCAAAATAGGAGAAAAACAAGTTTCTGAAATTAAGAGGACCAGCCTTTGGAAAGTGTTAAGAGATTTGGGGTTTAAATTCAAAAAAAGAAAATAATAGGTTTCTTTTATACGAAAGGAATAGTTTGGTTCACAAAAAAAATAAAATTTTTGATAGAATATACTAGACTTAAATCTGAAAATACAACATTCGTATACTTAGATGAGACATGGATATTTGCAAAGAGTGGAATTAAAAGAATTTGATAAGACGACAGCATAAAATCAATAAAACACACAGATGGCGAAGGCAAAAGACACATCAGGCTTCATGCAGGAGGGTAATGTTACGATAAATATGACTCATAACTTTAAACATATTATTTTTAACACATTCTTTTTTTCTAGATCATACACCAGCCGGCAGAAACTTCAGGTAAAAACTGACAGGTTTCCTACGATTCGAAGTTTCCATACGAAGGTCGCATGAAAACCAGTAAGGTTGACCTTCTCGTTCCATCGCCGGAATTCAAGTCTAACGGTTAATTAGTATATACGGGACATTTTATGTAAACAGTTTTCAGTCCGAAATAAATATTGTAAATAGATATAAATTAAAGTAGTTATGTTCTATAGTCGATTTCCATCATATTGATAGCACATTATGTATGCAAATCCATAAACTGTTGATACGGGTGACTCAATGAAAAATAGATATTTGTCAACAAGTTCACAGAAGTATATAGGAAAACAATTTTAAATTGAGTATGACCACCAGGTATAAAGGCTGAAGCAGAATAGAATAAAATAGTTTTGACGGATCACAGTGGTATGAGGATAAACGTAAAATAATTACATCACGGTTTAATGCCATTTCATCAATTATATATTTTTTATAAGCTGCTTTATGTTGCCTTACAATAGGTAATAATTCCTTTTTTGTCGAATTCTCCTTGTACTCAATTGCGTGTTTATCCAACCATTCGATTATCTCTCCTTTTTTCCATGCCGTTGTTGGCAATTTTTCTGCTAGTCTTGAATGGTAAATAGCATTATCCATGACTATGACAGAATTTTTTGAAATTAAATCCAACATTTGCTCAAAATATTCTTCAAAAACGTCAGCAGTCATTTCCTCGTGGTAATCTTTGGTTGATTTTGAGGCAAAACTTAATAATCCACAATTGACAAAACCGTATTCGTTTGCAATATGGGTTATTATGAGTCTGCGTCTTTTTCCAACGGGAATATTGTTTATTCCAGTATTTACACCTTCGATGAATGCCGGACGGGAACTTTTCACATTTGTATCAACCCATAGATATGGTACAGTATGACCTTCATTTAGCCAAGTCTCGTCCATATAAAAAATTGTTTTTCCTTCTTCTCGGTACTTTTTAATAGTTCTTAGATAATCTCGTCTCCAACATACAAGGTAATATTTTTCAATTAAAACGGATTTTCTTCTATTCTTTTGCCAACGAAATCCCACCTCTCTCAATAGTCCCCATAATTTCTTGTTGCTTATAATTGGTAACTCTTCGTTTTCTCTAATTAATGTTTGGATTTTGTCCAATGTTGGAAATTCTTTGTTAAAAAAAATGAGTGGACGCTGCGTCTTATCATGTTTTTATGTATTTCTTCAATTTCCAAGTGTTTACTCCCTCCACTCTTCTTGGGAGATGAAACAGTTCCTCCTTTTCTTTCTTTTAGGAATCTATAATTTGTTGCTTCTCCAACCCCTGTCATATTTGAACACATGTTAACGATTTCACGAACATTACTTAAAGGGCGTTGATGTTCAAGTGCATCGTGTACATTTAATATTATATTTTTCTCTCTTAGAGTGAAGGCACCTTTAAAACTACACTTAAACGGGATAAAACCTATTGTCGACGTCATTTTTAAATGCAAATAACAAAATATCGACACCAAAAACGTAGGTAGGTAAGACATGAACAATGTACATCTACAAACTAAATGGAAGATGCAAACAATTTCTAATTTATATTATTGGCATAAGCTGTAATGTGGCATAAAAACTACTTAAACTATCATTAGTGAAGCATTATCAGTAATTCCAGGTAATCGATCAAAGAAGGTCTTTTTTTGTGTCAGGCGATAACTTGTATAGAAAACAATAATCACCTTTAAATTACTGTTTACATTAATTTATTTCGTGAAACATTAAATTCTCTTGTTAATCACCCGTGTATAATTAACAATAATCGTGTGGCATATATACCTACCGACGTTTTTTACTCACAAAAAAAGTATAGTGTGATAAGTGGACACTTGCTATCAATATGATGGAAAAGGACTATAGTTTTTAGTGATAAGTGTAAAGCTGTAATAAATATATAAAGATTGTAATAAACTTATAAGTGTTATAAATGGAGAACCTTTGATAATAAATAAAGACAATAAATTAGATTAATAAAAATACTACAGTAAGAAGGCTTTATAGAAAACGCAGATTTAATTTTTTTTTTCAAAATCAAAATCTGCTGATTACCATGGAAACATGAATGCAGATATGTTTGTTAAATGGTTTGAGGAGAAACTGTTACCTAGTCTGAGTGAACCATCAGTTATAGGTAGTTTTAGATAATGCACCTTACCATTCAAATTGTATCAAGTTATGAACATCAAGTACTACGGTTACCGCCATATCACTGCCAGTTTAATCCCATCGAACAAATCTGGGGTATATGTAAAACTATGATAATCACGTTAGATGTAGTGGATACAGTGACGATGGAGTTTGGGAAATATGGTTTGGAGTTTGCAACTCCAGAAATATGGACCAAAACTTTAAATAAATGTAAGAAATCAATAGAAGGGTAGTGGATCTGGGAAAATAAAATTAGTGGAAATAATCCAGTGACTATAGATTTACATAATGATAACGGTTGTGAATTTAGTGACGATGCAAAACAATAATATTTAAAATTCCATTTGAATTATTCCTCCTTATTTTATACAAATTAACTCCAGTTCAGTTTATCGTGCCTTTTACTGCAATGATAGGTTTTCTGTGAATTCTATAAATTGTTTAGAGGTGTAAGTTGGTTGAATGTATACTGTACCACTTTTTATTGTTATCTGAATAATTCATAAGTAATACTTCATTTTGTTTTCACGAAAATCTTTGATATTGAAATTTCGATAATAATTATAAAGCATAAACCCCTTTACAATCGAAACAATTCATACCGAAAGAATGATTGATTTCAGAACTGAGTAATGTCTTTGTGGTATCTGCTTCTGAAACTTTATTATTTTAGAAATTGTGTTTATAGGCCACGGTCGCTGACGGTTGTTGAATTTCCATGGAGCTTAATTTTCACGTTTGAGAGAGGTTATTTTTAATATTAACTGAAAAGTCTACCTCGATTTCATTTACATTGTACAGAGCCGAACTACGACTGTCTAAAAGTAATTCAATGTTTTAAAATTTAGATTTATATACTATTTTTACTTGCAATTTGCTTATTCGCCATTTAGAAATCCATGACAACACGTTTTTATGGCATAATATTACAAAGGTCTTTACTACAGGAAAGAAGACTTAGTTCTATAAGGACTATTCACTGCAGAAAAATAATAAATATCGATACCTTCCTGTATCAGTTTTATATAAGGATTTACTAGAATAATAAAGGGAAAAATAAATTTCGTTGTATTAAATCTGTGCCTTGTTTCTAAGTAAATTTTGGTCTCTGAATCTGAATGACGTAAAAATAACGTCAACTGGTTAACCCATTTATGTCCAGAATTATTTATGCTTTTTTTTAATTTCTGAAAAATGTATGTTCTAAAAGTAACAAAATTAACAAAAATATATATTTAAAAAATAAAAAACTTCAATGTTTTTGATAATTGGCTATTGCGGAAACGCAATACTGTGCAGTTAGGATGTAATTTTTTTTTTTAAATACGTTGTTTGTAATGTTTTATTAAATCATCTAAGTAAAAGAGTTTTAATTGAACTGACATTAAAATAATATAAAAAAATGTTCATGTAAGGCAACCTTACATTTAATACTTTTTTATTGGTTGTTGAGTGAGAAAGGACGCATCGGGTTCGTTTTTCTTTGGTAGAAATAAGATGGCCGATACTGTCGAATTGAACAGCTTTTGTAATGTTGTTTAAGGAAGGTTGATATGGTCAGGTCTTCTTGGAGGAGTTCTGAATATCGTCAACAAGGCATCGGAGACATCATGACACCCATAGTATGGTATCATGGCCTCATCCACGCTAGATTCGGTGTCCCATAGAGAAATAATTTGCGGATACTTTCAAGGTACGGAGAAATTTTGTATGTTTTGTCTTAACGTTCTAACTTTAGGTTATCGTTAAAATGAAGAAATCTTATAATGGTCTCAAATCGTTTACGACACATGTTACTTGAAATCAATATATTTTAAACGTCATCAGATTGTTCCCAGAACATGCGTCTTCTTGGATTCGTGCTGTACCCACTAACTAGTAAAATTCCTATAAAGGTTTTTAACTCGTCTATTACAAATTCTAAAGTAGTAAATTTTGGAAGAGCATAACGAACTGTTTCATTTACAATATTTATTAAAAATTCTTTATCAAATAAATCAAAGATCTGTAAAAGAGTGAGTAGTCGTGAATAAAATGAAAAAATGTATGTGTTCCATTGAGTTTTTTCTGTTCATTATCCAAATAAAGGAAATTTTCATTTGGTAAATCTTCCTAAATCCATTTCCATGGTAGTAGAGTTACACTTTTTGCACGAATCTCAGTAGATGTCACTTATGAACATCTTGAATTTCTTCATTGTGTGTCTCTATTTCTGTTTCCATCTCAATCCCTTCCGTATCTTCTTCTTCCTGAACTTGTGTCACACTTTAAAGTTCTGCCTCCTTTTCATATAGATTTATATTTTCTTCGTCGATCCTTCTTTCTTCTTCTTGATGAATTACAGCTTCTGATTCCGCACCCAACATACTTTTGTTTAGGTTATTGAATGTTCCTCCACAGATTTCATCTCCACTATCTTTAGCAGTCAATTCAGTGGGTTAGGAGGTGCTAGGAAAACATCTGCACTAGAAGCTGACTCGATAGGGTTCGATTCTTTCAGTATGGACGTAATTTTATGTGCCCTGAATTCGTAAAAAAATTTTTTTAGTAAGACTATTATTACTAGTACGACCAAAACTGGTCGAGCCAAGTTGAGTTGACATCTTATTTTCACCTTCTACAACAAAAATGTTTTTATGTACTAATAATATGAATTGTACCCACTGTTGCGAAACCGCAACACTGATAATCGGGCAGTTATACCAACTAGCACAGATAAAATAATAGCACTTTGATAGATATATTTTTCAATGATTTAACAATATGTTGCTACCAAAAACCTAATTTTTATTCAGTTATATTATACACAAACGACTTACTACTACGTCAAAATTAACCTGCAACTTTAAATATGCCATATGTTAATAGAAACCTAACTTTTGCGACCAATTCCTATTAAAACATAGATAGGAGACTGTTGTGAAATAAATCATCTTTGATTACCCGAATAAGTCATGCCATTTTCCAAAAGATGATGTCATAGTGGTCTATGTCTACTGTTGCGAAAACGCAACGCTGGGCATTAATTAGTTAAGATAAAAGGTATCACAAAAGTCATACAAATTGTGAATATAGAGGAAAATAAAGTAAAAAAAAATATACTGTTGGCAAATGCATTTACTGCAAGTTAAATTGGTGTTCATACAAATAATTGTTTAATTAATTAACGAACGGTAATTATATATTAAAACAAAAATTTTCGCATACAGTTTTTTCTGTAGTGTTGAATCCAAGTGTTGCATATTTAATGAAACGTCTTCTTCTTCTTCTTATAGTGCCGTGCACCTATAGTGCGTTGACGAATAAGGCTAGACGTCTGTCTTTCGCGGCATGCAAAAGATCGCCAGTGTTATTTATGCCTGTCCAGTTCTTTATGTTCCGTAGCCACATTTGTTTGCGATCTAGTCTTGTCTTCAATTTTTCCCTGGACGATTAGTTGAGGGATTGCATTTTTTTTTCCTCAGAATATGGCCGAAGTATCCAATTTTTCGTACCTTGATCAAATTGAGCAGTCCTCTCTCATTATTTGCCTTTCTTAAGACTTCCTCGTTTCTCACCCTATCTGTATAAGCACGTTATGACTTCTCAGTCAAAAGAAGGAACAAGACGAAAGAAAAAGTGTAGTAAAGTATGTTACGCAAATGAGAAGAAAATGAAACTAACATCAAATTATTGGACGATGTGTCCTGATTTTCCATCTTTTTGTTCAAATGAGCATTTGAATGAATTTCATGGCTATGAATAAATAACTTGAAAACATTGTTGGAGTAAGATTTTTTGTGAAAAGATTGTGATTTTTTATTTGTATTAGAAAATTTGTTTATTTCTTGCCAAAATACTCGTATATAACAAAAATGTTAACATTTGTTTTTATATGGGTTGTCCCTTAGTGCGGCGCCTATGGTAAATTAATACTTTTTTAAATAATAAAAAATGCTCTCCAAGACATCAAAAATTTAAACGGATCATGCAAAAGTGTTTTAAAAAAGTTGTATTTTTCGCTACAACCGGTATAATACCGTGCAACTCATCTTTAAGCCTAGTAGCGAAGGGGTTAAACCTTTTTAGAGTAAATATTATATGACTAAAAATGAATTGATCGAGAGTCAATCGATGTCAACAACCGTTATTCTATAAAGTTACTCGTGACGACGCCATCTTGTGGCGCTAGTTTTGTGACGCTCGCCTCAGCATTTTACTGTTGAGACCAAAAGTAATGCAACGTCACTATAGAAGCTTTGCTTCAAAAAACCATGAGGTTTCTCCCACTTTGGTGAGCTTTGTTTTTGCAAACATGGCCTTTGCAGTTTAGTTTATAGAATAAAACAAAATTTTAACAAAATACGCGTTTATTATAAATATTTAACAACTATTCAATTCTTCCAATAGTGAAGAACATTTTTCCTTTAAGGTATTAACAGCTTCTCTAAATATGGCATCTGGCTGCATCGCTCCCACTGATTCAATGGTAACTGTAACAGAATACATATATCAACGCTATAGTTAACTTTGTAAATGTGTTTATACACTCTTAGGTTAAACTCTACACATGCAATAGTTAAAAAAATAATCTAAAGACATACTTACATATAAAATGGTCTTGAATCTTCGTCATAACTACAGCGTCTTTAAGATCATCATATCTAAAAACATTTCGACTACCAGTGTCATATCTAGCGTTATTGACAACAGCAATTTTCCGCCCATCTTTTTTGTTTCTGATCCCTATTACTCCAGGAGAAAAGCAGCTTTGAAGTTTGTAAGCAGCATCGCCTGTTACTTCCCTCACTAATTGTATGTCAGGCATCAGTCTGTAAAATGCAGTCGCTAAAAATAAAAAAATAATAGTTTATAAACAATAAAAATTTAAAAACAATAATATATAGCACAAAATAAACGAATTATATTGAAATTATTACAATGATTAATAAAATCAAATCAAAAATAGAATCAGTAATAATACTGAAATCAGTAAAATTTCATAGACACAATAAAGTTAATGCTTGGTAAACCTACACAAAATGTTCTCAAATATTAGATGTTAAACACGCGACACAATCCGCTATTGTTTATTTAGTTATACTCCTTTCAGATCTGCTCTGTTGCCCTGTAGACCCATAGCAGGTTCTCTTAGGATGAACCATGTCAGTGATGAGGACTTCCCCACTCAGTCTTTGTTACATGGGCTTCGCAATTAGTACTTTGCTTGAGAATAGACAGCACAGCAAAAGGGGAAATATTTAAATTACCATATTTTGGGGCATCTTTTGAAGTATATCATTACTTACCTACAGGTGAAAACTTTGCATGATCTCTACCAACTCCTTTAACAGCTACTAATTTTAAATCTAGCTCATGTCCAGGTCTCATTTTTGCTATAAGAATATCAGTTTCGATTGGCCCCACATCTGCCTCTTTGAACCTCTCTTTCTGATTTCCAACTGGTATCCATTTAATATGTTTTGAATATACTGAAAATATTTGTAAACATTAAATAAACAATAAAGTAGTTAAAATTAATTAATAATTAATTACATACACAATAAAATAACAATAAAGTATTCCGTTGATACAGAATTCTACTTTTCCGAACGGAAGTTCGAAGTTTGGATCTGTAGGTATGCAATTGTTTAGGGGTGCTTTTTCTGGTTGTTAAAAGATTTGCAGACCCAGGATTATATTGTACCAACAAGTGTATACTTCATCTAATTTACATACCGATGCACGTCGTCGGCGTCATAGCCCGTGACGTCACATGATACCAACACGAAATATTTAGGCGGAAGGTGTGTTCTTTTTTAGAATGACTTTGCTGAGTGCACTGGCATTTCAGCCACTAGACATATTTTATTATATACGCATAGAAATAATATTTAAAGATTTCTATTAATGTTAACTTAAAGAAATACACAATAATATGTTTCATTTAATTTGTATAAATGCAATATAAAGCGTTTTTATGAAGAACATTTGTTCAGAACACACTGTAACTGTAATCAAATGAAGGTGAAATTTTGGCATAAATTGGTTACACTTATTTGACGGTTGTGGTGTTGACATTTTTTGTACTTTAATATTTTGAATTTTAAAGTGAATAACTCTTGTTTTATATTTTTACCTATTTAATAAAATCTGTGCTTTTTAGAACAAAATTAGTGTGTTTTATTTCAAAAATGTCACGTAAGAACTTAAATAGTTGTTGCAAGGAGAAGGTAATACTTTTGCAATAATTACGTAACCTATTTAATTTAAAGTGGAGTCAGGATTTTTTTATACTTTGACAGCTACATCAACTTCGATCTCTGTCAATGATAATGATGTGCATCAGTAAGTAAATTAGATGAAGTATATAATTGTTTGATCACTCCAGATAAGTTTAGTATGTAGCATTGTCAGTGACAACAGATCCTACAAATAAAATGGGGATTAACTATTCTCTCAACCATTTTTTATAATTTTCAGCAATCATAACATCATGATAATCTCCCAATTTGATACATGATGTAAAAATCAGAAGAGTATGAAGCCCATTTGCCCACCACCTTATAACATAATAAACCTACTTCCTTTTGAAATGTTTTTGAACAATTCTTTACCACTATCATCTCGCTACTGTTCAGTGTATTGAAATGTTGCCTCTCCTGATTCCCAGGCAGTATATAAATCAGGTTGGCTATCTTTGCATTTGAAGTAGTAATAAAATGGTTGTCATTCTGTGTTGCATGTGAAAATATGTTTCATTCTCTCTCATTTATTAAACATATTTACTTAATTGCACCTGCAAGTTTCTCCAAAACAGTGTAGTTGTCCTGTATGTACATAGATTTCATCAATAGATAAACCTAGCTTAACTTCACTTCCATACTATTTCAGATTGTCTAAATACTTGGACGTGGAGCGCAAATGATATTAAGTTTAAGTAATAAACATCAAATATCTTTAGTTTTCTTCCATTTAAATCCAAAATATATTACAATCCTGTAAAGAGAACATAAACTTCCAGTCCACTGCCTTTTCTACAAAAGTTTCAATGATACACAACATCCATCAGTCCCATGAGAATCTCGATAGATAAAAAAATTGGAGTAATGGTTGTCAAGAAAAAATCTTTCCATTGTTACTTGAGAATATGAACTTGTTTAACTGAGCAGTAAAATGCAATGATAAGGATCCTTTTTGCATATGTACTATTCCATTCTGTACCAAATACTCTTGTAAGACTCTGTGTCTTCTTCTTTTTTTGGTGCCTATTCATTTAGAATATTTGTGATCATTCTGGGTATAATTATTTTATTAACTGATACTCTAACTGATAATTATTAAGTAGATTAGTTGTTGTTGTGGAGAACCATTTCCTCAGGTTTTTCAACCATGATATTCTTCTTCTCCCAATTCCTCGCTTTTGGAATACTTTGCCTTAGGATCACTCTTTGTCTGCTCATATGAAATCATGCCATACAATATAATGTTAACTCTTATAAACATACTCACTTCTTTAAATTCTTATCTAACATACTTACCATTATTATTTTTGTACATATCTTCCTCTCTTGATGAATCCTTCTTGTTGGCTTCTTTATTGTAACTACACTTGATCTTAAGTTCATATTCTAAGGAATCATTTTCATTTGAAGTTGCTGAACCTAAAACAGTAAAAATGTAAGTATCTTTTTTTTTTGTTTAATACTCATAGTAATCATCAAATAAAAATACAAAATAACAATATTTTGTTATAAGAAAAGTCTTTGATAATACCTGCAAACAAAATAATTCAAAAATCACCTTGATATGCAAATTTTATGCTTCAGTCCCAAATATATATTTTAACTGACAAAAAACTAAGAACATTTTTATGAAATATCTCAAAATTTAAAAGAACTAAAGGAAAAGAAGAGAAGAAAATAGCTGAAAGGCTAAAATACTTTTAGTTCATACTTAATGGTATAAAAAATACTTTTTTTATAACTGAATTTCATTTTGAATCGAAAGATACAAATAAAAATACACTTATAGAATTCTTTAAATAAAATATGTAAACTTGCTCACTCTTAGCCCAGAACCAAAGTGCAATTAACCTTATATATAATAATAAGAATAATAGCTTACTATCTTCTTTGTAGTCAAATAACCTAGCATCAGCTTTTAATGGAATTAGTCCCAACCTATGAGCTAAAACTTCATCTTGAATTATGGAAGTATTATTGTGAATATAAACTTTCTCAATAGCCATGCTTGGAACATCACTTAACATTAACCTGCGGAATGTATTTGCTAGAAAGGGATGAATGCCAATCATATCAAATTCCATTTCGTAGTTTTCATTTCTAACTATGACTATTCTGAATTTCTTCTTGAAATTTTTGACTGAAAAAACTTCGTTCAGAACTGTTGGAGCTGTAGGCAAGTTCTAAAAATAAGATAAATGAATTAAAGTGTGGCAACCAAAGTAAATTTTACTGTATTTGATACTGATATTGTATAAATTTACATGAATTGCACTACAGAGTTAATATTGGCCATGGTCAGTAAATATTTTCTCCTTGGCAGCAAGTAATATATAGTTGTCGTAAGTAATATATAATTCCAAACAGAGACCTATAAACTTAGAAAACAATATACAATTATAAAACATAGAATCTAACAGTTCCTACATTCCTAAAAGACATATTAGCAAGTACAAAATCAAAAATACAAAAACTTAAAGGTAATACACACTTTGGATGTTTTATATTCTTCCAATATAACACGAGGCTTTTCATCATTCGCAGAATTCATTTTTATGTAGATTATTCCTAATCCCAAATAATAATAACAACTCAAAACGCTTTCTAATCTAAACCCTAACCCAACTTTTCACAACGTGACAATGACAAATGACAATTGCAAGGCATTTTGTAGTGACATTTGTTTAAAATTACAAATATTTCTCTAGTTATTCATTATTATTTTTAAATAAATGAATACTTCTGTCAGTAACTTTAGTTTTTTTTATATATTTTGAATATAAATATGTATATTTTTCATAGTAATTTCGTAATTTTCTAAAATGTTCTCAAATATTTCTGAATACTTTTGAATATGAATATTTTTCATAGAAATTTCAACACATCCACATCACCACAGAATAATACACAATTGTTATTAATTCTGTGCCATAGATGTATACTGAGCTTTCAGTGCTTTCTACTTTCAATGAGCGCCATCTTCAAAAGTCACAACATATCCCTTGATACAAAAATGAGACATTTGAGATGCTATGTTTTCTCTGTGTTGTTGCACGGAGCGGAGGCATGGACGCTTACAGACGCCACTATTAAAAAACTTGAAGCATTTGAGATGTGGCTTTATAGAAGAATGCTGAGAATATCATGGACAGCAAGGATCACGAACAAGGAAGTTCTAGGAAAAATGAAGAAGGAACCAGAGATTGTGTTTACGATCAAACGCATAAAATTGCAATATCTGGGACACGTTATGAGAAATCAGCACCGTTACTCCCTGCTACAGTCTATATTGCAAGGTAAAATCAAAGGTAAGCGGGGACCCGGTAGAAGGAGAATATCATGGCTGCGGAATTTAAGAACATGGTTTAAGAAAACCTCAACGGAGCTGTTTTGAGCCGCAGCGAGCAAGGTTATGATTGCCAATATGATTTCCAACATCCGAAACGGATAGGAACTAGAAGAAGAAGAAGAAGAGCTTTTCAACATTGAAGCGTCTTGTCCCTCTCAAGCGCATTGAAAGCACATTGAAAGTCTCCACTCACTCTCTCCCAACCTGTGATGCCAGGTCTCATGCAAAAGCATGAGATCTCATGTTTTCCAAGCAAATCTCATGCTCTCATGCTTTTATTGCAAAATCTCATGCTTTTCAACTTATTGACATAGTGACAAAAATAAGGTTTATTAAACATTATTTGTAAACTACAGATAACAAAGTGTTAACTACCAATAACAAGGAATGTATAATGTATGAGAATGAATAAGAGAAGAAGAATAAGAGAAGAAGAATTTGATTATTCCTGTCGCCTGTCGGTTAATCCACGAAAATGATAATAGTAAGCGTCTCTATTCTTTGCTTTGATAATAGGTATCTGGTAACTTTGGATGTTTCTTTAACATATCTATTCAAATGTCTAATTTTAAAATATAATTTACACCTAAAAAAAAGGTGTTTGACATCTGAACTTACGTTTACTAACATTACATCTGAACCATCGAGCAAAAAGATAAAAGAGGGAATCTAATCGTTATGAAAAGGAGACCAAAAAAGTGGCCTCTGATGACGGACATATCCGGAAATGCAAAGGCGCTAAATTTAAATTTTCCAACACTTATTAACAATAGCTATAAAATATTTTTCAGACGAGAAAGTTTTAATTAAATATTAACTATAATAGTCTAAAAAGTGACACAATTGGTAAAAAACTTCAATATAAATAAAATTTCATGTGACAGTTGGGACAAACAATAACATAACCAAACTAAACTTGACTTCTCAAACAAGGAAAGAGACTGTCTTTCCTTGTTTAAAGTGGCCTCTCAAGATAGCACTTCCTGTCTAACAATATTTTTGTTCCCACTACCTTTACATTCCCTCTTTTATCTTTTTGCTCGATGATCTGAACACAGCTAAATCCATTAGCGATTTTAAATAATTCTTAGTTAATTTTAATGACTGTTAAAATTGTTGAAAATATGCTCCAGTTCATTACATTTAATTAGAAAATGTGGATATGGTTTAAGTAAACCTCCTTCGGAAAGATGGTTACCCAGTAAACCGATGTCAACATACAAGATAAACGATAAAACAATAAACAATACTATGATACTATCTGACAAAACTCCATACAACATAGAACATTTCTGGTGACATTTGTCGTCAAGTGACGTCACACGACTGTGCGCGTGCGCGTACCTATCTCATGCTTTTATTTTTAAATCTCATGCTTTCTGGAATTATTTCTCATGCAATATTTTTTTACGACCTGGCAACACTGCTCCCAACTACTAAGGGAAACTACTATACTTACTTGATGTAAGATAGAGACACAACTAATAACGTAAGGAAAGATGGTGGCTCTACAGAGTCTATCAAATGTTGCCACACTTGTAAAAGTATTGTGTTATAGTTCTTGTCTTTGTATGCTAAAAGCCAATTTATTTCTAATTCCCTGAATTTAAGCATTTATATTTCCCTTGAATGAAACTTGTCGTGTTTTAACGAATGACAACCAATAAACAAAAAATGACAAAAATAAAAAATTTATGTCAACACTCAAAAGTCAGAATCATCTGTTGTTCGGTGACAATGGCAATGGCAAATTAAAAGTGAAAAGTGACAAACAGCAGCTTAGCGACTGAGTAGCCAAGTAATGGTATCAATTTTTTCAAATTATTTTGAGAATACATCAATTTTAGATGTAATTCAAGTTTATTGCAATAGTGTTATTTTATACTTATCAGATTTTTTTGAAGTTGCCCGTGACAAGAAAGTATTTACCTACTTGGAAATTGTCGGAAATATATTTGACGATTTTCAGTGGAAATTCTTACAGATTTTATGGGGATTAATACTGTTTAATCTCATATCGATTCTCATCGTTTGGAAATATTTCGGTAACTCAATTTGCGAGCGGTTCATGTCTAATCGTAAGTATTCAACTTTATAAAAATTACTATGTTCATTCCTTCTTATGTTCCATATGTATGGAGGAATAAGAACATACTTGACACTAAAATTTCGTTTGTGTAATAAAATTGGCCATCTAAAATAAATAATTGGTGTTAAAAGACAAGTTATTTCTTTGCATTGACTTGATTAATGCCAATGAAATATTTGGATTAAACATAATTGTTTTCAATCCACTTCTAATTAACTCCATTTACATTTTAAAATTCCCTAAAAACTCTTCTTAATACCTACTTAATTAATTATTGATTTTATGAATGTGGTTTGAAGGTTTATTGTTGGAATAATGACTGAGGTATGAACTAGTCATATGAATATTTTAACATCTGTAACTTATAAAATTATATTTCATTCTTTAAACTTGTTATCCTAATCACTTTAATTAATATTAAATTTTTTAACAGCTACATTACGAGAAATTGAAGAGCTTAAAGCCAGTGTTTCAAAGTTAAAACTTCCAAAGGAACACACACCAAGAATTTAAAATTCCTACATATTAATATGGCAGAGAAGATAAAGAAATTCTTCGCCAAGAAAAAGGCAGATGCTAGGTTTAAACTTGCTGGCCCAGGACATAAATTAAGTGAATCCTCATCGTCTGCATCAAATCAGAGTAAACCAAGCAAGAACGCATATGTGCCACCTAAAGTTGAGCCTACAGAAGCAGCAAGACAAGCTGCCGAAGCTGCATTGGTTCGATTACAGGGTCAGAGGAAAGACACAGCTTTTAATACATCGTTTGCAGCAATTCAAGCTAAAGTAAGAAGAGAACTGGAGGCAGAAACTAAAAATCAAAACCAACCTCAAGCTCCTGGGTCACCTACAAAGAGTACAGATGAATATGAGTTTTCCCATCACTTAGCTGTGAAAGGTAGTTATTGTTCTTTATTAATATGCATATAGAATAATGATGTGTTGAATTCTAGGTGTATATTTCAAGTGTCCATTAATTAGTGATGAAGTGTTGCCCAAAGAAGAATGGAAAGTGAAAATAAAAGAATTTTTGTTTAATACATTGGAAGAGGAAAGAGGAATGACATCTGTACTGATTATATATTCTTGCAATTACAACAGATCTAAGGTAGTTACTATTAATTAAGTAATTTATTTTATCTATTACTTTTTTAATACTTTATGTTTTCCATATAAAGGTTTTTAAGCTTGTTTTCACTTATACAATTAAGTGTATACTGAAAAGGAGAGTATTTGTTGATGTTTTTAAAATCATACTTCTCAAATCTGCTTTCATTGATAAATCAACAAATGGTATATGAAATACCAACAAATTACAACAAATGGTATATGAAATACCCCACCATTTGTTGGCCTTCATTCTCACTAATGAGCAAACCATTAAGTCTCTGAAGTTAAACGAATTCTGAGATCAGTGCCTCTTTGAACAGTATAACATCCTTAATAATTCTAAAAATTTTCAAATCATCAGCATACAACAAAAAACACAATTTTAAAGATTTCTAAAATGTCATTTATGAAACAAATAAAAAGAATAGTTGATAAATGACCACCCTGTGGGACGCCAGACCTAACCAAAATCTCTTCAGAAAGACAGTTCTTGACTTTGACAACCTGAAGCCTGTCTGTCAGGTAGTTCCCATTCCCCAACCACTCAAGCAGGGATCCATGAATTCCTAGTGCTTCTAGTTTTTTTATAAGAATCTTGATGTTAACCCGATCGCATTCATTTGAGAAGTCAGTATATGTTGCTCAGGAATAATTAAACTTTTAATTGGAAAAAAAATTTTTTTTTGAAGCAATAATTGACTCAAAAATCTTTGCAAAAATAGAAATTTTGGAAATGGGTCTGTAATTTTCTATACATGTTTTACTACTGTTCTTAAAAATAGGAAAAATATAACTTTTTTCCACTCTTCTGGGAAAGTGCCAGTACTTTACGAAAAACGAAAATTTTTAGTAATACACAAGAAACTTAGAAATTAAAAATATCTATTAGACTAATATCACAGCTGCTTAAACTAATTGTTTTATTTTAATCAAAGCTTGGAATATCACAGTTATTGTTATATACATATAACTTGAGAAACTGCTGTTTAAACGCAGAAATTTGAAATTTCTGATGGATTATTTGACTCATTGCTGTCATAGGTCATGTTGTTTGATAAGACATAATTTTTATTTTTACTGTGTACATAACTCCAGAATTCTTTGGAGTTAGTCATGTTTTGTTCCAAAGTTTTTATGGTTTGACTTTTACGTTCCTCAGCTAAGACTTTGCATTCTCTACGGATGTCTGAGAATAATTTATAGTCAGAAATATTATTAGTTTGTTCGAATTTTTTATGAGCTACTTTTTTCTCAGAATAGCATTTTTCAGTTCAATTGAATATGATTTTGGAAATTTTGGGTTTTTGCAATTTTGTTTTGGTACAAATAAATCTATGCAACAGTACAAAATATCATAAAAACAGAATATTGCTGTATTAACATCTGAAATATTGTCGAGTAAGTTGTCCCAGTTTAAATTACCTAAAAATTGGTTTATTAAAATATAATTAGCCCTATTAAAATCATAATAATAATAATTGTATTCAATGAACTCAGTTTTATCATAATGAATACAGAACGAAAGTGCTGGATGGTGCTTATCACAGTTTAACAAAGCAAAATCAACACATTTGGCATTTACAACATTATTTGACAATATTAAATCTAAATAACCTCCTAAAACATTCGATATTGTATTATTTTAAAATAAGTCAAAATAAGCAATAAAATTTGACATACACTCAACAGATTCTGTAATATTACCAGCTGCTATTCATCATCATCTTTGGCTCTACAACCCTGGGTGGGTCTTAGCCTGTTCAAGAATTATTCTCCATTCCCCCCTATCTTTCGCCCTAGCTTTCCAATTTCTGACCCCTAGATTCCTAAAGTCATCTTCAATTTAAGATTTGAATCTACATCTTGGCCTGCCTCTCTTCCTGGTTCCTACTGGCTCTATCTGTCTTTGTCGATCTCCAGTGTCCATTTTTCAAGGTGTCCCAGCCACCTTAATTTTAATAGACCGGATGATGTTGCATTTTTCATAGCATTGATACAACTCAAGATTGTAGCGCCTTCGCCATATCCCGCTTTCTTATACTTCTCCGTATATTTCTCTGAGTATTCATTTTTCAAAGCGGCCTAGCAGTTTGTTCTTCGTCGCTTTTTACCATAGTCCATGTCTCTGACACGTATGTCAGGACAGGTTTAATAAAAGTTTCATATATTAGTATCTTAGTTTTTCTGCGAATTATGTTTGATGTTAAGAACTGCTTTAGTCTAAAGTAAGCTCTGTTCGCCAGGTATATTCTTCTCTTAATTATAAAGGCTTACTAGGTTGCTGTTATTTAGTTGTGTTCCAAGATATATAAACTCCGAGACCCCTTCGAATGTGTGTGCTTAGGTCACCAGATCTTGTGGTGCCGCTATTTGTGTGCTGTTCGTGACCTTCATGTATTTACCAGCTGCTATTACTTCCTGCTATAACCAAATGTAACCAGTCACTATTTTGCGCTAATAGTTTATGAGTTGTGCAAATTGATTGATCTCATATTTACAACCATATACATTGTATTTTTTACTGCCTTAATGAACCAGAAAATTTTATATTTACTATGTAAGTACTATCAGTTATCTAAAAACTCGAGGCGAGAAGAGGTTACATTTTTGTTCTGCCATATATTTCAAACTGTATAACAAATAGTATAATTTCTTATTTTAATTGGCGGAAATCTCCTATTTTCCATAAATAATTTTGCCTCCTTCCTATAACTGGAATATTGGTATTGTCTAAAAATAGAAAAATTAACATGTACATCTGACCTTGTATATTAATCAAAGATAATATTTGGAAGCTTATCTTGAACCTTTTAGGATTTCCTTACATTAATTAGTAAAATGTTTTATATGATGCAAACAAAAATATACTTATATAAATATTTGCTGTCTCATTGGTTGTTATAGGCAATGGGGTGAATACTCTCTTATCTGTGATATATATTTTTTAATTATAATTTGATTTTGACTCTATGTTTTAAAATATATAAACAAAAAACGACATATGAAAAGACTTTAGGCCATCGATCACACATCAGCTAAAACAAGCCAAAATAGATTGAAAATAAATAATTATAAAAATTGGAGTTTGTATTTTGTTCTACATAACTTATTAGATTGATTAATTATTTACTGTTCTCTAAGTGAAATTCGTAAAAGTCAAGGGTCCTTGAAATTATTTCATCAATATTTTGTTGATTTACCTTAAGAATTTATATTTACTTATTGACTTTTTGCTTATTGCTTATTCTGATATCTAAATCTTTATTTATTTTTTGTGAATATTCTTACAATGGTTTTATATAAAAAAAAATAGTATTAATTTTTACGTCGTTATACAAAACATTTAATATTGATTTTTATCGCTTACGATAACCCGATTGTTTGGGAAAGTATGTATTATTTTGTTTCATATTTTTACATTTAATATTTGTCTGTTACGGTACTGTAATGTGATCTAATTTAATGCTGTATTCTAACGACCTTTTTTAAAATATATTACTTCCTGTTATTTCGTAAAATTGTTACTGGCTATCTCATTTATTATATTGAAGTAAGCAGAATTTGGCTTTCTCCTTTGTATTCTGTGTCACAAAGATTGAAACAAATGTAAGGTTTCGTATTACCATATCAATTAACTTTAAATTATCTCCATTCAAAATCGTCCCACAATAGGGTTGATTTATGGCATGCTCTGGCACACGAGCTGTTGACCAGCCAACGGTCAGAGGGTGGTTTTTGCCCTAGTAACGATCTCAAGACATCTACTTCAAGACACTTCTTCGTAAGACAGTGAACGAAACGCACCATTGACCGGTCTCGTGCTGTAGCCTTGGCTACGTGAGCGTGGGTACCGCGACCTCTTTAAGTTTTATCCTAAACACCGATGAACATCCATCATGTTTTAAAATACGGATTAGGAGTGCGCTTACGACCAAGTGCCGGACAATCTTCTTGAGTTCACAATTATTTCTTCATGTTTTTTTTAAATTCTTTTGGAGTAAATAAATGTTGAAAAGTAGGGGCGACAAGAAGCATCCCTGTCGTACTCCTCTTTTAATATTAAGAGCCTGTTGTGATGACACGTGGTCGGGTTTATAGGATAGGTTATGGAGAGTGGAAATTAGGTTACAATGAAACACCTTTCATCTATCGTGTCTAGATTCAGAATGGTTTTATTTCCTCTTCCTTGCACCTGTACGTCACGTCACTCTTTCTTACATGTTACCAACCTGAGTGCGTTCCGAATGTTTTCTTATTCACATACATCACACCTGTGATTCCCAACCGTCGGCTAAAACTGATGTTTGATTTCAATACAAATTAGCAATTATGCGAACGTCTGTGTCATCCAAGCCAATGTCTCTTAGAACTTCCATCAATATAGATTCCATAATATAGTGCTTAACACGATCAAATGGCTTTTGGAAGTCAATAAAACAACAGTACATGTCTACAGACATCTTTGAGCAAGTACTCTCATACCAAACAATGCCTCTCTCGTTTACTTTAGTTCAGCTATACATTTGACAAAAGTTCTGCCAGTTTGACCGATGTAAATTTTTGGCCAATCGCCACATTTACGTTTGTATCACCACTGTGTAAGTGGTTTTTCTTTTGGCACTTGTTTTTAATATATATGCCTAGTTGTTGTTTGTTCTAAAAGCTGGTGTTATGCAACAACAAATGCAAAAAGAAAAAGTACTTACACAGGAGTGTATACAAACTTAAATGTGGCCACTGTTCAAAAACTTACATCGGTCAAACTGGTAGAACTTTTAATAAACGTATAGCAGAACATAAAAGGACGTTCAGTAAGAGAAAAACAGATTCTACGTACGCATTTTACCTTCTAGGCCATAAGTTATGATATAATTGATCGAGCTAGAAATAATCAAGCAGAAGTCACAAGTTTAACAGTAAACAAAACAGTGGGAAATTTAAACTACTTGGGATCTATAATAACAAATAATGGCTAAAACGAGTAACAATGGCTAGGTCAGTTAGGAAAGTGAAGAGAAGAAGCTCTAGAGAATTACAATTCTCTGTAAAAAAATTTGTTCTAATATACCTTCAAACGTGTCTCAAATAAAGTTAAGAAATAAGAAAAAACATTTACTTTGTTAAAGTATTGTATTATTAAAAAATTCATCATTGAATCTTTTTAGGTAACTGATTGTGTGAATGTTTTAATAAGATATCTAGACAACATAATAGCTAATCCAGAAGAAACCAAATTCCATAAAATTAGATGTTCAAATGCCACTTTTTGTGATAAAGTAATACCCATTTTGGGTGCACTAGATTTTCTACATGCAGCCGGTTTCAGAGACCAGAAAATCGATCATAACGGCACAGAAGAGAACTTTTTGGTGTGGTCGGTGGAAAACATTGATGGCTTAGAAACATTGCAGGTAAGTTCATAATACTTGAAATATTACATTGAATGTGGACTTTAAGCGTTTCAAAACTCTAAAATGACTCTTGTGTTTGCTAGTTTTTACGAGATACTCTAAAGGCCGAAGAAAGGGTAGAACTCGAGATCGATAGAAATATTCAAGTATTGTCGCCAGCTCAAGCAGCAGAAAGGAACGAATTGCCTCAAGATTTCTTCGCAATGACAGCGGAAGAACTGAAGAAGGAGAGACAACAGAGGTATGTATTGATTTTAGTTTTTGTTTTCAATAGATGTGGCCATTTCAGCCTAACAGCTTTTTTAAGTTTATAATTTGTAATTAACTTTTGTCAGCTCTCTATTATATATTTCGTACTGATTGTAAGATGTAAAAATATATAAATATAGACAGGCTATTATGTAATGTATAACTGTTATTTAAGTCAAATTAAGTTCCTTATTCTCTTTATTTTAAGGTCTGAACAGTTAGAGAAACAACTACAATTGCGAACTAAAGCCATGCGTGAAAAAGATGAAATTCGGGAAATTAAAAAATACAAATTTTGTCTAATTCGGATAAGATTTCCAGATGGTTTGTTCCTACAGGTTGGTATATATACTATTTACCCTTCACCTATTTTTTATAATACGTTAGTGATGTCAGTCACAAAGGCAAGCATTTTGTAAAATATTTTAAACTGGATCATATGGCAAGTTATATATTAATTGAAAGTTTTTGTACACCACTGTGTCAATTAAACGCAGTCCCAACTGTCTAGTAGATTTAGTAATTAATTTTTTAAATTTTTTGCTACTTTGGTCCAATTTTGACTTCGACTGGAAGTGGCTGGAAGTTAGTATAAAACCAAGCACACGCGTTTGTAGCCAGCATTATTTGTCACTAAAACTAAAAACTTATTCATGTGCAATTATTAAAAAAAAATAAAACTGCTTCAACTAAACCAAAGGTTTAAAGGTTTATTTTGGAAATTTTCTAATCATTTATAGATTAGAAAATATACTAAGGATTGAACCTACGAATAAATATTTTCGTCCAAAGTAGTCGATAACAATGGCCGACTATTGTTACTGGAATATCAGTGGCGTACGAAAAAAATTCTATTGGTACATAAATATGTACAATAATTATTTCGTTGCTATTTTCATTTAAATCAAATATAAATATAATGACATATGTAACATTGTCAAATTAAAAAATAGTATTTTTAGAACATAAAAACATATAAAACATACCGATATGGCAAATTTTCAACTATCGTAAACGTTATTCAGTATGTGGAACAAACATAACAATTGTTTGAATAGAAGTGAGAGGCAGTCACCATCTCGAAGGAGTAGATATGACTTTTAAACAGTTTGTTATTTTTCTGTTACATATTTCCTTCTAAAATTTTAGTCCGGTACATGAGTGTAAAATAATATTTAAATCCACTACAGTTCATTGTAGAACGAAAATTAATATTGTGCCATTAATATTAGTGCCAAAAAAAACTTAAATGATTGTAGTTGTTATTTTCTAATCGATTCTATTAATTACTTAATTAGTTGACAAAGAACATTACTTTAAGGAATTGATGTGTGGCAACAATGCCTGAAGAGTTATAAAATTTTAAGCAACACCTTCCTTCACAGCGCGAAGCGTCCGGTTTGACATAGATGCATCCGGCTATAGGCCATACAGTAAATATCAGACACTGATGAGGAGTGTGTAGTTTTTTGCATACAATTATTTCGTCACCAAATTTCTGTCGGTAAACCTTAAGAAAAACTCGAACACTTATATTCGAGTTTTAAATGCAATTTTTGTAGATTTTTAGCTGTGGTAGCTTGAAAATAAAACAATAATTAAATGTTCGAACAAACCACCATTTTGCGCTAAACAAAATCCGAATCTATCAACTAAAGCAAGTCGCATTGCATTCAGCTGATTTGGCTGTACCCGACTACAGAGTTGAACAATTTTTTCTTGCAATTCTGCTAAATTGGTGGCTCATTCGAATAAAACTCCAAAGGTGCTAAATCTGGTGTTCTAGGCGCCATTTTATTGTTCCTTGTGTAGAAATTAATTGTCCAGGGAATGTTTATTCCAAATAATTTGTAACTTTGATTGCATTATGTGCTGGGCAACCATCCTGTTGAAATCAGACATCATCGAAGTTGACCGCAAGGTTTTCCGTAGATTTCCCATAATAAAAAATTGACCAATTATATTATCGTTATAAAGTCCAGTCCACACATTTAATTTCTTTGGGTATTGTGTTTTCACAGCAATACTCAAATGTTTATTTCCCTATACCAATAGAGGACGACAGATGGATTATGATGTTTATGGGTTGTAATGAAGATTCATCGGAAAACAACATTTTTTAAAAAGTATTGTTCTTATTCGATTTCTTTATCATATTTTCAAAAAATTCCATACATTTAAAATGATTGACTGGAAAAAGTTCTTGGGTGATTTGCACGTTATAGCAACTGCATCCATTTCGCTTTAAAATATTCCTTACAGTTCTCTCCATTAGGTCAACTTCCTCCGCAATTTGTCTACTCGAACAAGTCGTTTCTTCAGCAGTTTCAACAGAAATTTGTTTCGATCGTGATTGATCCGTTGGACGATATTTCATACAGGTATTTGATTTTTTTTTGAAAAATGAGAGGCAAATATCGAGCACACTTTTAACAATTAAATCTTGCCCAAGTACTTTGGCTTACTACAGCATATTCAGGGGCATTTCGTCAAATTTTGGCTATCCAGCAAGCGTAGAATGTGATAAACATGAATTTTAACATAAAATTGTACAAAACACTACACTAAAACAAGGACACACAGTTTAAAATTAATTAAAATGGTTCTAGGTTCGACATTCTTTGTCAGTAACAGGAGAGAGTCATATTGAACGGAAATGCTAAGGTGACATGTGTCACAACGGAAATGCTTAGTTAGCGTTTCCGTTAAATACCATCTTTGTAAATACCAAATCTTTGTTCCACATATTGAATAACGTATACGGTAGTTAAAAACTTGCCATACAGGTACGTAGTTGCGCATCGCACGCCACTGATGTGACTAGATGGAAAATATTAATTTAACAACTTTTTTTCGGGTATTGCTATTTCCAAGGTTTTTAAACATCTCTACTATACGAGTGCGACGGATAGATAATGAAAGATGCTTATAAATATAATGATTTTCCTTATCGTTTTAGGGAACCTTTTCAGTCTATGAAAAATTCTCTGAAGTTCTTGAATTCGTCAAAGAAAACTTGGAACATGAAGGTTTGCCCTTTGTCCTGTCACTTTCCACGGGTCATCGACTAGAAGAAAGTGACAAAGACAGCGCTTTATTGGATCTCCGTCTAGTCCCTGCTACGATTCTTCTGTTCCAATGGGACCCCTCGATCGAAAATGATCTGAAAGCTGCAGGGGGGAATACCGCTTATTTAAAACCAGAAGTCATGTTGTTGGTTCAGTCATTATAAAAGTCATATTACTAATTTATGCCTAATTAAAGAGTTGAATGTTAAATAATTCAACAATTTGTGTGATTTTATTGATAATATACAAATTGTTGAATTTTAGAGTGTATCTGTACTGTTGATGCTTAAGTATATTTTTTGTGATATAAATATTCTAACAGCCTTTAATTATTATCCATCATATAAATCAATTCACTGCTTTCTTTTGTTAATTATACATATTTTTACTATTATAAGTTACAGCAATAAAATGTATTTTTTATTAATGAAAAATATGTTGTGTTAACCCTAATCCAAGCAACACATTTTTCTAGCAAGGTACTATTCATATATTTACGCATATTATATTCCTAATATTCTTTTTTGATTTTTTATTAAAGTTAAATTTAAATTGTGTAAATTAAAAAAATGGTGCTACTATGGTATGCGGTCTACCTCGAGGGCACAAAATAATGAAATGCAAGAAAACTTTTGTAGAAAAAATATTTATTCACAAGTAATAAACATTTGGAGCCAAATAAAGACTTAATAAATAAAAATAAAAACTATTGTAAATCTACCAGGATTTTATTTGAAAAGAGGGGTTGATGTTTACGCTTACACTGGAAAAAGATTAAGGTGTTGTTGCCTTTCATTATTGTGTGAAAACCCTTCTAAGAAAAGGTTATGGTAATTAGCAGCTCATGTATAAAGTATCGAAAAAACAATCTGTACAAAATGACTACAAACGCATAAGTCAGAAGAATATTATTATTTTACTTTTACAAATTAATACTTTCTCATATCAATTTACTATTTTAGTTGGGATTAAGCTACAAGATTAGTTTATTCCCAATTAGAATAGCAAATTGATATGAGAAAATAAATCAGTATAAAAAGAGGTTAAATTTTTGTAAATGATATTTAAATTTTTTTTTTTAGATTTAACCTCTTTTTTCTGATACGTGGTATACAGCCAGCTGCAGGAATTATTTTCCTTGTGGATTTTAAATTATTTCATTAGATTAAAAAAAATAGATTAGTCATTTATTTTTCTTTATTGCAATACTTACAAACTTTTTTAATTATACAGTGATCGTTACACACATTTCTACTGCATATTTCACAAATTTGTATTTGTTTCCTGTCTTTTTTGTTCGACAAATGTGACACCTTTTCCTTGTTAAAATTGGAGGTTTTTCTAGTTTTTGCTTTTTATTGTGTGGTTCAACTTCCTGTAAGCATTTTTCAATACACTGTTTTGTTTCCCATTGTAGTCCCCTTGATTTTCTTCTTAAAATTTGAGGCAACACTAGTTGTTCTGCTGTCGTTATAAGAAACAATCTTCACTTTTCATTTTTGTTTTAGTTCCATTTTAGATCTAAATTTGTCCAAGTAATTAATGACTCTACCCCAACCACGCCTAAAATATTCAGAAAAAGTGCAAAAGACCAACGCTTAGTTCGTCTTTTACACATATATTTATGAATTATTATCATATCTGGTTTTTTTGTCAACATCATCTGCACAGTAAGCATTGTGATGCATGGCAGCCAAAACTAGGACACTTCTTTGTTTTTTCGGAACGTAAGACACAAGATGCTTTTGGAGTGAATCCGAAAATTGAAGATTTCCCTAAACGGTTCTTGTTTGGTTAAAATTCCCGAGGAATAAATCTCTTATTTTTTTTTTTTCATTGTGCTCACAAGAATTGTGAATTTGCCAATAATTCATGGGCAAGAGCAATATCAGTGAAATAGTTATCGCAAGTCACATTCCTCTTGGAATTATAATAGGGCTGGCTCAACAAGTTGCTTTACAACTAGAGATGTAAGACCTTTGGCTATTGTATTTCCGTTTTTTCCTGTATATGGTATACCATCTAGAGAGTTTCCGAGTCACAGGCCCACCATATTTTTATGCCATACTTATCTGGCTACTGCTTGAAAGGACACCTACCTGAAATGAGACAAGTTGCTTCTGAAAGATGATCTTCAATGTCACCCTACTTCGGGAGATTCTTCATCATCGGATTCCCATAAATGATTAGCAATATCTTGCAGTTCTTCAGCTGATAACGGTTTTCGGGACATTTTATTCACATTATCTACTTTCACTGTAATTCGATAGAATTTTAGGAGAATTTTTAGAATTATCTCAATATCTGCCATAGTTTTTTGCGTTATTTTATTTGAATTTTTACATTGGAATTTAGCTATGCCCAGAATAGCGAAGAACGGCCTTAAGGTTACAAGCAACAAATACTGGGTAGACCAGGGTAAGGTAAATATATAAATAAAAGGAAACATTTTTAAGGTTACGATCCTAATCTACAACTTATTGCTTGTAGATCAGGATTTTAATCTTTTTGAAGACTTGGGAAGAAAAAGAAAATAAATGTTCCAGCAGGACAAAATCTTCCACGTCCACACTTCATCAAGCTGTTAAGCCAGAAGTCGTAGATGGTTCAGAGAACGATATTGCTTTGGACAACCACTTTCCACTACGCAGGGATTCATCAGATGATGAAATAAATGAGCTGCAAGAAATGGAAGAAGAAAGCGAATTTAATGAAAAACTTGCCTCAGGTTCTCTTGGAACCAATATTGCCAAAAAAATTAAAAACTGCATTAGATCATGTTAAAAAAATATTGGTGTGTACGTTTTATTTGGCTTTATTTATAATGGCCAGAAAGACTCGACGAAATATGGTATTCGTGGGACAATGTAATTGACCATAAATCCTCCCAAGAAAATTTCCAGGCGAGAATTTTAAATTGTTCCAGAATGCGACAGATTGTGGTGGGATTAAATTCAAACTTTGTATTTTCACTATTGTACTTATAATAAAGTTTGTTCATTTAAAATGTACCAATGTTCTTTCTCGTTAGGCTTCTTTCATAAATGTAGGTAGGTTTATATTCAAAAAACTGGGCCGACCAACATTTTTTTGCATTTAAATGCTGCGAAGTTTAAAATTAGATAGGATTACTATGCACCAGCAAGCATTTTGTAGCCAAATATTATTAAAATATCAAGTGGTGCAAAATATGACTCTTTTAGGGTATACTTTGCACCACTAATAAAATTAGGATAATCTCGTAATTATGCAATATAACTAAGAAACAGCTATATTACGACCTGTTGAACAGATATTTATAATAAAAAAGTTCAGATCTTCTTTTGGAGTAACGTTATATCCACTCTAAGAAAATGAAACTAAAAACTATGGTGCAAAGTAACCCCGTTTTACGGTACCTTACAATTATTCATCCAAGGAAAGTGACAGGGGCAGATCTAGTTCACGTTTGATCCGGGTCTTAATAATTTGGAGAACCGACTTTTACGTGTTAGTGTAAAGAACCGGCTTGTTGGTTAACGACTATTTATGACCGGTTTGAAGATAATCCCAGGTCAGGACAAAATCGACATTTTAGACTACAATTTAATGTTTATAGATTATGGTTTGAATTGTTCGCTGTTTGACCTATGTACGATTACCTAAGATCTACCAATTCACACCAAAATATCACGTCAGTGAACCAAGCCAACATCGTCAATATAAAGGTAATTTATGCGCATACTAACGGCAATAGTGCAGTGACTAGTAAAGCGGTATGGGGACTCAAAGGACTGATGATAGATATAATGCTGAGGTTTGAGGAAAATCCTCATACTACTAGTCGGAAGACAACCCGTGTTCGATTTTAGTGTATATTTGTTATTCCAACACTCAATGAAAATAAATTGCATCCCTCTAAAATCATACCAATTCGGAAGCTTATTGAAGGCCATTTTAATAAGGAGAAACATTCACAATATTTCATTTCAAAGATTCGTAATGGTTGAGTTTGGAGATAACACATTTGAATGGCGATAATAGCAGTGCTCCAAAATAACGTTATGCCATCTGTGACCAACTTATATACTGACCCAGAAAACCCACAAAGTCCAGTTAATACGATCGATAGAATGGCCATCACGATCCTCTAATTTTGAGTGACTTAAGAACTCAAATTAATTCAGCGTACTACTAACTGTAGTAAATTATGTATGATTATTCTTTATATGGTGAATTGTTAAACGGCTGTTAGTTTACACAAAGAATAAATAAACTTATTGTCTTATTGTGTATTTTAGATCTTAAATATTTGATTCATTTTCAAACATTTCATATTTCACCCATTTATTTTCTTAATACAAAATCGATAAAAACTAATATCCTGGCAATGATTTAATTTTAAAAAATAGTTAAGTACCTACTTATTAATAAAATATGAGTATACAAACGGTCATGGTCAAGTTATATTTTCAGTTTTTCCTCTTTTAACAATGTGACATAGCCACAAAATAAACAATCAGAATGCCCACTCCGCTTGTCAAAATAGTACACGCATCTCGTTCGCGCAGACGGAATCATCCATGTTTTAAACGGAACCAGTGCTGTTCGGTAAAATTTTATCTGGTGTGCATAGAAAAATTAACCCGGTTTAATTTATTTCCGGCAACCAGAGATAATACGCACTGTTTTATTCGTACTTTTAGTTGAAGAATAGATTAAATTATTTCAAATTTACTAAATTATTAATCTCTAAAATTTAAATTACAATTCTGTAGGGGCATTAGATACAGAAGTTATGTTTGAAATGTCAGTAAACTACTTTACATGAGAAAAATTAAAAAACTGTAGTTAAACTTATTTCATTTATATGAAGAAACTTGAAAATCGATAAGAAGTATTGAATGAAAAGTAGAGTTTTTTCTACATTACATTAAAATGTTTAATCGATGTTACTTTTTATAACTATGTATTAATTTGAGTGATCATTTATTACAATCAGATTAGAATGTCATAAAATAACCGAAACTGGTTATTTTTTTTTTTAATATTTGAGATCTATTATTAACATTTAAATATATCTAATTTATTATTGTTGTACTAAACGATTTGTTTAAAGATGATACTTTGTTCAAGATATATATGTATATTTTTGCCAGTTAGCTTATTGCATAATTTATTAAATAAAAACTTATCACGTACCCTATTGGTTTTAATTTATCTTTTTTTTTTATGGGAAAAAGCACAATTTTCAAAAGATTTCTACCCAATATAAATCTCCACCCATTGAGAAGACCATGCTGCGGCAGTACTTCATGTTTTGTAATTCCCTCATTCTATTATTCCCAATCTCGCATTTTTTTCGCACTACTTCTACTTTTGTCTAGTTTTCTCATCCCTCTAGCAATTAGTTTTAGAGCAATAATTAAATCACGCCCTCAGCCTATGCTTTCTTAACAGGTTCATTGCGTAAGGCGCGGATCCGCGTCCAGGCCGTTCATTCATCGGTGCTAACGGCGCGGATCCACGTCCTTTTGACATTTGCTCCCAAATGTGGCATGTGTCTAAAACATCATATAGAATACCAACAACCAACTCTCATCACGGTTTGTTGAAACAAAGTTCCTAGCATCTGGCATGTTCCTATTGGATTACGTACGCAGTGAACCTGATATGCTAATCTTTTCATAGTGTTCTACAGTGTATTTGCGTACACTTAAAAAAAAATTATTCTCAACTTCCTGGATGGGTGTTCTATACTTACTTTTTAAGAGCAGAGTTAATGGTTCTAATAAAAACTAGAGAAAGAGTAATTTTGAAATTCTTTATTAAAAAATTTACAAAGATTGTGTAATTTAGAAATCAAAGGTGAAGATAACAGCATGTACGTCCTTTAGTTCCTGTAAAAAACTTTGGAAAATATTAAAATATGTAATAGGCCAGTAAATGAACGTGAAATTTTCCGTGACACCACCGAATTTCACGAAAATTTGGATTTATGTAGGTTCTACTTACCATTCACTCCACTTTTGATCTTATGCCGTTTAATTTTTAGGAGTGAAAACTACGCCTATTAGAAAAAATCGTATAATTGTAAATTAAAGTGGGTAATTGATTCAAATCATATTTTAATGAAGTGAATGAATGTTAATTAACATTAAACAATATGATTTAAAATGTTATCACAGTTTACTTGATACTCTAATCACCTCTAGATTAGTTATAATTAAAACAATGTCATTGAATACTTTGTCTCCACCGATTTGCATGGAAATTTTGATTTAGGTAATACTTACCCTCCACTTAAAAATTGGACTTGTGTCGTTGGTAGCTTTTTCTTTTAGGGTGAAAACGATCCCTATTTCCTTAAACGATCCCTTTTGAGTTTGTATCAGCTCAAGTGTCTGATGAGGTTGGGATAGGCCCAAATTATTAAGAACACTTTATTGATACGGATTCGAGCACGGGAATTTTAACTAATTTGTCCTTCTAGGCCATATATTTGTCCATTTAATTCAACAAAGCGATATCAGCTTTTGCTAAAGATTTAATCTTTTATTTTGTTCATTACACGATGATTCCAACTAAAAGGTTACTCCAATTTGAAATTGTTTTTTAGTGGGTAAAGCTTCATACTATTTTCAAGAAAGCTATAAACTGTATTACTTCACACTAAACATTCCCAGAGATATATAAAGTCAACTGCAGGTGTTTCAAAATCAGTAGTTTTATGTGGTATGTACGGTGGATGGTAATGACCCTCCATGGTCATTACTCCCACAGCCAATTATAAACATTTACAGGTTAAGATCATTCATAATTTTATTTCAAAATATTTCAAGAACGATTTAAACCCTTCTCCAAGAGTTGATATTGTGTTCCAAAGTGACTTAGGTATTGTATTTAATGGCAAAATTACACCTCAAAGTTAATGTCAAATTGTTGGTTTAGTGTTCTTTCTCATACCATTTCCACGACGTTGATACAAGAATTTCCTGTCTTACGCAGGTGAGTACTACGCAGCATTATTGCATCGAGTCGATGCCGAATTGCGTCGAAAACGCCCCGGTTTGGAACGCAAAAGTCACCGGCTCACCGATCGGCCGTCGCCATGGCAAAATTACACGAATTGGTTTATGAATTAGTTGAACACCCACCGTATTCCCCAGATCTTGCTGCCAGCGATTTTTTCCTGTTTCCAAACCTAAAAAAATGGATCGGAGGACGCCGTTTCGCAACAAATGATGAAGACGTCGCTGAAACTTCGGCCTATTTTGAAGAGCTCGAGCAAAAGTGCTATTCGAATGGGATAAAAAAATTGGAACATCGTCTTACTAAGTGTATCGAGCTAAAAGGGCTTAATGTTTAAATGAAAAATAAATCGATTTAATTCCAAGAAAATTGTTTTTTCTATCAAAGGCTAGTTCTATATCAATCCACCCTCGTAATATATTTAATCCTCTATATGTTGATAGATATCGAGCAGCTGGTCATTTTAGCGCCAATGTATAAGGATTGATTTCATGTAGAGGAATGGGAATGGTATGGCACATTGATGGCAGGTTTGTTGGGCAGACTTATCTGGATATTCTAGAAAACATCATGTTTCCCAGTGTAGAACAGTTGTATCCAGAAAATAATTTTATCCTCCAAGATAATTGTCCTGTTCACACTGCAAATAAGGTAAACAACCAGTCCTTGCCACTCTACCAATTATTGCCACTGACCCTTAAATTCTAAGAAAATAAGAAAATTACTTGAAATCAAATTATATTTTTTGCAAGTACTTATACCTTATTAAGTTTGGCAACTGTATACTGTTGTACAATACCCAAGCATCAACCATTTTTGTTGTATACCTCTAAGAGTAGTGTTGTGTACAATTTCTTCCTATTTTTTGTGATTTCTTATGAAAAAATTAAGGTAAGTACATTTTTCTTTTTCTTGTTCACTTTTGTAAATTATTGTTTTATAAAATTATTTACACATGTGCTCCTCTTAAATACTCTAAACTACATTTGTTTGCTGTTTAAATTCAGTTAAGGGTACATATTTCTAAAAAAATGTACCTGGCAATGATGGTTACAAAATATTTTATGAATACCAGTCATTGCCACAAGTGGCCATTATTGGTTTGGCAATCACTGGTTCTAAAGTGGCAATCATTGGTTACATTAATATTTGGTATTACAAATATTTTATTCATTACAGAAATGGCAACTAAACGGAATTATTCGAAAGAGTAATTGGCCAAAGCCCTAGAGAATGTGAAAAAGGGAATCCCAGCAGCAACGGCAGAAAAAATTCATGTAGTTCCTCATAGTACTTTGAGGCATAAGAGAGATTGAAAGTCACCATTATTTTGTTCTATGGACCTTTTTACAATTTTAACCAAAGAAGATGAATCAGTCTTAGTGAAATGGATTTTACATCTATCAGAAAGATATTTTCCTGTTTCAAAAGTTCAGCTTTTGGATACAGTTCAGAAAATAATAAATTCTACAGAAAGAGAGAAATTATTGATTTATAGCCATCCCAGTGACAAATGGTTTCATTTGTTTTTGACAAGCTTTGTGACACAAAGAGTGTCACTTAAGCACTTAAGTATTTTGAAGGAAAGCCGGGTGAAGAAACTAAATAGGTTCAAGGTAACTTTAAATGAAAATCTGGATTGGAATGGTTCTATTGAGGATAAATCCCTTTTTAACATATGGAAAGAATGGACAATGGAAACACTACCAAACCAAATTAAATGTACCATCCAAAACAATATTACCATATTTCCAATTCAACTGCACACCAGTAAAAAAATTCCAACCAAATATCTCTGGTACTCATAGCTCAGATATAATAACTACTCCTGAACCAAGTACATCACATAGTACACTTGGAGAGTCTATGCAAAGTTCCTACCCCATTTAAGAAAGCACTGTTTTGGCCAGACCCAAAACCTCAGACAAAGAAGATAAAACTAAAGGAAAAGATTCCATCCGTGGTACAATCAGAAGCTTGGCGTGAATATCACTTGAAAAAAGAAAATGAAAAGAAAAAGAAGAAGAAAAAACCAAAGAAAAACTGCAAGAGAGCAAGAATGTCTATTGAAACAGAAGCTAAAACGGGATATTTCTGATGACGATGGAAAGGATGAAGACTGGGTCGAGAGTGGTAGCAGCTGTGATGACATAGACTTTTGTGATGACCCTAACAAAGAATTTTGTCCATTAACTCACGGAGAACTTGTTAACCACATAGTGTGGGAAACTATGTACTTGTAAAATTCCTAGGTGGTAAAAAAAATCCATAACATACAGATATGTTTGTATTATCTAACTCCTTATGGACACTTTTGATGTACAAGTAATGTCTATGAAATATGTTAGTGCTGAAAAGAACATTTTTATTTGTGATGCAAAATACATCTACTTTGTTAACGAAAATCGCGTTTTAGGCATACCGTCGACCCCTATTATTTTATCCACTGGTGAACGGATTCATTATGAATTTACTTTGCCAGTGGATGTATTTGAGGCCTAAAACCTGTGGAATTTTTATTAATAAACAATATTTTTCAGTAAGATGTAGAGTTATTTCTGTATGGCAATGACTGGGTGGCAATAATTGGTATTTTGAAAAATTGTGTGGCAATTATTGGTTTTTTGGCTTTATATGGTTTTTAGCTTTAAATTTCTTATAGTGGCAATGACTGGTCATTTACCTTATAATAAACCGGTAGCTCCAGAATAGCAACATTAAAACCTTACCATGGCCCAGCTACAATCCAGATTTAAACCCAATCGAGAATGTGTGGGGGGTTATTATAAAACATTGTATCGAAGTAATTTTAAACCTCAAAATGCTGAAGAGCTGTGACAGAGTATACAACAGGTTTTTGAAGAGCTCTCTAAAGAAGACAATTTCATAGTTCCTTTCACGCAGATGGACCGAAGACTACAAACTGTTATCAATGCTAATGGAGATATTACAAAATATTAATTTTACTTTTACATCCCTAAATTAGTATAATTTTGGTCTTCCAGACCCTTGCTTTCCTTCAAGAGGTTCTTGTTTCCTCCATTTTTTATTAATAGAAAAATTGTGGTTCTACTTATTTTAAAATGTTTTGCTGCCTCTGATAGTGCCCAGTTATCTTTTAATTTGGTCTTGCTTTAATATATTGTTGTCATTTGTTTTATTCCTGGATAATAATAAAAATAATAACAACCCTATTTTATGTGAAAACTATCATTTATATACTCTTTATAAAATACAGGAATTAAAAATAATATCAAAAGTTAGACAAATGTCAGACAAATCAAATACACTGCTCAAAATGATCAAATCTTACTAAGAGTCTATCAGTTTTTTTAGGAACCAGCTGTACAACACAGTTTCAGAACTATACTTTGTGAGATATGTAAACCAAAAAATATATAATGTTGCTGCATTTATCCATCAAAACAATTGATTATTTTGTAGCCTTTAAGTTAGATATTATGTAGAAGTAGTTTGGTTATTTAAAATTTCTAATGCTATTATTGTACTGCTACATACCAATTCCTTACCTTTTATACCTTTACTATGGTAAATGTTCCTGTGGTTCAAATTTAAAATTCTCTTTCCTTTAATTAATCTATGATATTAGTTCATAGCAGATTATGAGACATAAATATAATTATTGCCATGATACTATGACTAACAAGATAGGATCTTCCCGTAGCACAAAATCGGTCGTGTTCGCGCATGCAGACATTGGAGAGTAGAATTTGAATTCTTCTTTAAGTTAAATGGGATTATTATGCATTCTGTGATGAAATTACTAGACAAAAATAAGTTAAAGAGGTTTAATAATTACAATAATCAGATATAATGTTTAATAAGATGTATATACACATATCTCCAAACTATTTATTAAAGATTATTTATTGATACATACAAAAAACTGACATTTCGAACGTGCAACTCTCCAATGACGTCACGACTTATGCGCAATATCTTATCTTCTTAGTCATAGTATCATGATTATTGTCATCAATTCATTTTTATTTGATTATTTCATTGGATCATGTGAAAAAGCTAAAACAGGTTGATTTTTATTTCAAAAGGGACATCTTTATGTCATTTAAGTAAGGAATATTCAGATATTTCACTGGAGAATTCAGACATCCATAACTTTTTACCTATTTATATTCTTGTGAAAAATCATCAGTTTATTGAAAGTTCTACACCTCTTCTAAAGTTCTAAACCAAGCAAAACACCTGTTTTGAGGCTGTGAGCAAACTCTGCAATATTAATAAAGAACTTAACTACATGTAGCATAAATAAAATGGACTGAATTTTAAATTGATTATTCAAAACAGTTTACTCATCAGCTTTAAGTTTAATTAAATGCTCTTTAATTTTATTGGTTGTTGATGTGTTTTGTAGAAAACTCTAAGAATATCAGCCTCACAGTAACAATTGAGTCGATTTACAGTACCATTTAGAGAAAAAGAATGTTCATCTGAAAAGCAAATATTAAATAGGAAGTTTTGATTATTATTTATTTTCTTTCATAATCTCACAAAACTAGTCTGGATCATTATGTATGTACCAGGTGTATTTTTTAGTGATGGAATTTGAAATATTTCAGTTGTCTGGGGACAGTAGTATGTTCTAAATTAATATAACTTGAAATAGCTGTTTCTGCCGCTTCAATCCAACACCTTTTTCATAGTCCCTATATGGGAATCCTATTTCATGAAATATTTCAACCATTTCGAACAAATTTAAAAAATACTTTAATATTATTGCTTTTAAATGCTACAAACAATAACTAATCATTTTGTAAATTTCTTTCAATGAAGTTTTTGATGTGACGGAAAAATGTGCCATGTATGTTCCATCCCAGAATTTTATTTAATTATTCACAGCTGAAGAAGTAATTCATTTACTTAAAAAAATTGTTTTTGAGTTACAAAATTGTTACAATAAGTATTTGAAAAATGTATGGTAACGTTACACAATATTAAAATTTCTGCAAACAGTGGCAGTCCTTAAAATTCGATTATCTTGAAACTTGATTTGGTCTGTTTTCAGTTGTAGATAATTTTTTTAGGTGTTTTTAAAAAATGCTTTTCAAATATTGACTTACTAATTTTGTTCATCATGCATTCCAAAGAAAGCAGGTGTAAATTTTCAATTAAATTTTAAAGATTTCATGTTTAATGTGTTATAACATATGAAGAACTTGGTTTACTTCTACTCTTCTCTTTTCGACTCTTCAAATTTCTGTACACTTTACACAGCAAATATATAAGAAATTGATTAGTGATCAGAAAGTCTATATAGTACAATTTCCTATACCATTCAATAATTGGGAAAGCTACTTTGAAATAAACCTCATAAACAAAACAAACAAATAGGTTCAGTATAGAATGTATGAATTAAATTAACTGCAATAAATAATTCAGCCTATATAAGTTATTCTAATCTCAACAGACCAGTAGTACAGTTAAAGTTGCGAGTTAGTAATAAAATCAATGAGTTCCAAGAACAATGGAACAATCGCTGCAAATGCAAATTGGCCATCAGACAAACATATTGTGCATATATAAGAGACCTCAGAACCTGGACTAGAAACAAAAAGTAATGAAAACATGTTAGGATGTTTTGAAAGAAAAGTATTAAGATATATCTATGGAAGAGTAAATGACAATGGAGAATGAGAATATATCAGGAACCATATATTGAAAATACATTAAGATATGACCATATATGATGGAACAAACTGACCCAGCTAGAAAAATGATCCTTGATAGAATCAATGGTCAGAGAAGAAGATCCAGAATAGGGTTCCTGGATAACAACAATACATACAAAAGAAATATGGAAATATGCTTTGCAGAGGAATGCAATGGAAAGGGACAACTAGAGAAAAAATATTGGGGATGGTACAACCCACACAGGGTTGTAAAGAAAGAATGATAATGTGTAAAAGTTGGATTAGGTCATAAGAGAAACAATAGCACTATTCTATAAAAATTATTAAGTAGCTGATAGCTATGATGGTAACCAACGTGTCACCATTACACCTGAAAGGACATGGTACATGAAGAATAATTCCTAAGACTTGATTGATAAAACTAATAAAAATAGTTGCTATATGATCATTTGACCACATTTCATCCATTTGTAAGACTGTAATAAATTTTTCATTTTGTTTTTTTTTTAGATCATGAAAAATATGACAAAATTATATTTATGTCTCTAGTAAAACAGAAAAATAAGTCAGAATAAAAAATTACAGACCTTTCAACTGCTTCAACTTAACTTTATCTTTATGAGACTCACCATTATCACTTAATCACCAACAGCTTCATCTTTATTCACCAATTTAAATCTTGCTTTGAAAAATGTTCACTTTATTGTTTATCACCCAGTAACAACTCCAAGAGAACATTTTTCACAATCTTTTATCCACTTAACCTCTCTTTTTCCACACACTCAAACAAAAACACAGATTTTGGAAAGAACTATCTATTTCACAACACAGTATGAATTACATTGAATCACAATATTTTACTTGTTGTAAAATACAATCATGCCATAGTGGAATAATTGAAATTTATAAATTAACACTGTCAACTAAACACCAAAATCACAAATGGCCATTTTAAGATGTAGTTACATTTTTTACTGATATATAAACTACACATCACTACTTTAAAAACACTTTGTTCAAAAATGAAAGCAGTTCTTTCACATTAATATAAAGTATATCTTTAATCCACTTAACAGTCAAAGAAAATTGTCAAATATGAGAAAGAACTGATTACTTAGGCTATTACTTCCACTTCACATTTTTACAGTAATCCTTAGAACATTTGGAAATACATTACGTTTTTAACAGCTCTAATTCTATATTTGTTTATCGTGGATCACCAATCTCCTGAAATGAACTGAATATTAGAACAATTGTTTGCCTTGTATATGCTTCTCTTTGAAATTTTTATCTAACTGCTACTGTAGAGAAAATTAAATTTAGTCCTACATTCCTAGTACTGTTTAATTAAAAAGTATAGTAAAAATATCTTAAGCATAAGAAAAAATAAATGATAATTCTAAGTATAAATAAAAAAAGTAAAGCCCATGCTAATAGTTTTCAAAAAATAAAATTTTTTAATGGAACCTATTTTTTTTGTGAGAATGTTTCTCATATAATGTCTACATGAATTTTTCCATGAGAAAATTATGTTCGTTCCAAAAGCCCAAGGTAGCGAGCATTAATATGTATTTATATACAATAGATATACAATATGTTAAAAGCAAAAAGAACAATATTATTTTGATAAAATCGATAGGTATAAAAATAACTCTGACTTATGTGGAAAACGCTAAAAACACTAATTAACAATAATTGTCAAAAATTCCCTTATCACATTGAATTTAATGTCAGAATCAGTATGCATTCTGAGTGACAAAATTGAAATAATGCATCAGTTTGGTGAGTATTTCGTCTCTAGTATTCAGCAAATTATTGAAACTATAGACTCTGAAGAACTATGGAGTTATGATAATCAGAATTTGTATCCTAGTATACATAAATTTCAGTTACTGTCACTGAGTGACTTGGCAGTCAAGGTTAAGTTGTTAGATAATAGGAGTAACATTAATGAAATACTAAACTCCAAAATATTAAAAGAGTTTTTTGTAACTTGTGGTCAAACTAAGAAAGTTAATAATACTATTAAGGCGGATGAATTTAGACCTATAAATATACTTCCTCCCTTTGAGAAATTATTAGAATTGGTAGTATATGATCAAGTCATGATTACATTGATAAAAATGAAATCTTAATGAATACTCAGTCAGGTTTTCGCAAAAAGTATTCATGTGAAACTACACTGCAACTTTCACTTTGTAAACTCAGGTCTGAATTGGACAATGATAATTATTTAGTAGTAGTTTTCCTTGATTTAAAAAGAGCGTTTGAAACTATTGATCGTAATATACTTCTCACTAAATTAGAAGGCTCTGTTATTGGAGGAAATGTTCTTGAATGGTTTAAAGATTACCTATTGGATAGAAAGCAACAGTGAGGATTGATGGTATTACTTCTTCTGCAATTAGTGTTAATATTGGGGTACCTCAAGGTAGTGTCTTAAGACCCCTTTTGTTTATATTGTATTTAAATGAGATTAACTTGTTTGTTAAATGTGATTTCTTTAATTTGTATGCAGATGACACCCTACTTGCATGTTTTGATTCAAACTTAAGACAAAGGCTATGATAATAACAACTAAATACAAATACTCAAATTATTGATTGATATTATTACTATTAATCTTAAAATTGACAATGAAAAAATAGAAATCATCACAACAATTAAATAACTTGGTTTTCATGACCATTTTAATTACATATTAAAAAAGATTTCTAAAAAATTAAATTTTTTTTCAAGAATATCAAAAAATTTGTCAATTTCAACTAAAGTTATAGTTTTTAATGCAATTATTCAACCTCACTTCGATTTTTGCTCGTCAGTTATTTTTCTCTTCAATTTAAATCAATAGGCCCAGTTGCAAAAATTACAAAATTGTGGAATGAGAATCATTCTTGGTGGAAACAGATATACACCTATAGCAATAATGCTTGGCATGCTGCAGTGGGTTTTAGTTCAACAAAGGGTCTTTTACCTTACTATGGTGTTCATTTATAAAATTCTAAATAATTTGCCCCTGCTTACTTTTGTGAGTTTATTACACGGAATTGTGATATTCACAATTATCCTACTCGAGGTAAATGCAATTTACGCATTGTGAAAACAAAAAGGACAGCTTCAAGAAACTCTTTGTTGTTTAAGGGTTTTAATCTTTTTAATAAGCTTCCTCAATAGTTTTATTTTATAAATTTTTTAATAAGTGTAGATACTATATTTTAAGTGTAATTGTTATTTTTATCTTATATATGAATGTTACAAATTGATTAATTTTGTATGTATTACGTTTTTTCCTATTTTTGAATAAAGAAACTTCTTCAATAGATCCTAATGACACATACAAAAACAAATCATTTATAATTTTAGGCAAGCCTCTACAACTGGTATTTTGTAGTTATAAATAATAGTGTGCATTAACAGTTAAGTTAATATTGTTTTGAAGCTATTTTCTTGTGGCATTTTAAATTAATTACTATTTAACTGGGAATAAGCCACAATTAAAGATAAAAATATGTTTATTGACGTTTCAATTTCCACTTTGGAATTGAAACGTAAATAAACATATTTTTATCTTTAATTGTGGCTTATTCAAAGTTAAATAGTAATTAACAGTTAAGTTAGTCTATAAAACTGAATTCAATGTAATCATATTATATATCTACTGTGAAATGTGTAATCTTGTTTATGAGTGAACCTTGTTAATAACTTCATATTTGACTGAATATCTTTTTGTTCAACAAATCAACCAAACACATGTACATCAACTGGAAATGTGAGAATTGGTGTAAAATATATTATTAGCATTATATAACCACATTGGTCTCATTGGAACAAACTAGCAGGAAAAATGTTTCCAATTATAGACTGTATATACCTTGTATAATAATTGAACACTGAACTCCAAAAAGGGCTATTCAAATTCTAATATGTACAAATGTTAAGACTTGTACATATTAGATTAAATGTATAGATTATAAAGATAAAACATCTGTTACACAGATAAACTTCTCAACAGATATCAAAACCATATTTATCAATTTTTGATTAGAAAAATAAAATTAATGAATGAAAATAATTGAAGTTAAAAATATTACATACTTTATGACTGATTCTAATTACATACAATATATTACATAAACAAAAAAAACTTGCAGCTGGTAAAATTTACTATTTTATATTTGAGGATATTATTTAAAAACTGGATATATGATTATCATAGCAAAATATTTGAAAACTATCAGCATTACTTATTAAAAAATATAATGACTATACTTTCTTACATGTGTCAAAAGGGTAAAATTAGTGTGTTTCATAAAAAATACTAAGCAGTGCCACCACGTACCACAACTATTATAAGATGATCTTCCTTTATCGCTTCATCAGATAAATTAGGACAAGTACGTTTTAATAACTCTGTGGAGAACTGACAAGGAGGGAAGGAATAAAGGACCCCAGTAGCTTCAGTCTCTTTGTTGAGTAAGGAAATAACTCCAGCAGCTTCTTTTTGTTTTAAATATGATACTAAATTTCTCAAAGGTCTAGTTTGAACTGTAGCATCATCATTAGTCACTGATGCAGTGGAACCTGCTAGTCCCAAGAAAATAGCATGTGAACTAGCACTGGATATTCTCTTTTGAACATCTTCTAATTTCGGTTGATCCAGTCTCAGTCTTTGGGTGATTCGTAATTGGTGTTTACCATCTTCATCTTTCATTAGACTATCTACTATATCAGTGTCTCCATCAAATAAGTGGAATTTTGCAGGAAACAGTGAATTTTTTAGTATTAAAGCTCCTTGCCATATAGTAGTGCATTTTCTAGCTACTTCTGGTAAAGTACGACTAGATGCTAGTAGACCTGCTCTACGAGAACCACCATCAGAATCTGAATCTGGAGATCTTCTTGGTGATCTAGACCTAGATCTATCAAATCCTCTTGATCCAGACCGTCTTCTTTCAAATTCAGGATCTCTGCTTCTACCCCACTCATCCTCTCTTCCTTCGGGGTACCTGTAAGGATCTCTACTGGCCCCTCTTTTTTCAGGATATGGTCTCATTCTATATGGATCCCTTTCATAATCATAATCATATTCTACTTCTCTAGCTCTATAATCTTCTGTAGAAGCATAAGGAGGTTTTGGTCTGTATGTAACTCCTGGTGTTACATCAGCAAAATCTGTTCTTAATCTTCTCTCTGGTCCACCCAGGGGAAAACCTCTCATCTCCTTCACAGCTGCTGTGGCAGCATCAATGCTATCGTAAAGAATAAGAGCCTGGTTATCACCTTTAACATAATCAATTTTCTTAATTGCACCAAATCTATCAAATTCTCTTTCTAATTGTGTTATAGATGTCCATGGTCCTAAACCACCAACCCATATTTTTGTAGTTGGAGTAGCTTTTCCATATCCAATTTTGCATTGAAATTTGCCAATATATTGACCAGATAATTCAACCTTGGCTCTATGAGCCATATCAAGAGTGTTAAATCTTACAAAAGCAAAGGCATTACCTGTTCCTGGTGGAGGTCTTTTAATATCAATATCTTCCACAACTCCATACCTACTAAAAATCCTTCTTAGTTCTTCTTCAGTAATATTTATTTCCAAATTACCAGCAAAGAGTGTGCGTGTGGCTAAAGGATCATCTTCAGGCTGTATGTGGTGTAAATAATTGGGAAATTTATCCTTTTTATTCTCCTTCTGTTCAAATGGAGGACGAGGCATATGTTGTCTAGGAGGTCCATAACCGTGGACTGGAGCCATATGGGGAGGGCCATGGTGCATAGGAGGTCGGGCAAGGTAATCGTGGTGTGGTGCAGGCATTGCTTCACGTCTATATTCGCGATGGACTGGGACACCAGGCGGTGGCCCATATCCCCTATCATACCTATCTACAGGTCGCATTCTTTCAGGAGATCTAGCATAGTAATGTCTGTCATACTCAGGGCTTATTGAACGTGGTCGACTTCTGTAAATATCTGCTGATCGAGGAAACCTCATAGACAGCTTCAACTAAAGCTATTTTATCATATATTATTATACGAGGTTTTGCATGTTTTGCATCACGAGCATCTTCAGGATTTCGGAAACAAACATACGCTACACGTTCATCCATATCATGAGTGACTCTAATACTAAGATCACCATATTTTTTATATTCTCTATATAAAGTGTCTTTGATAACCTCATCGCTGGCTTTGGGATGCAAAGCACTAACACATAAAACTTTATAAGGATACGAGCGCTCTGGTGGGCGCATATAGTCATCGCGATGGGGCGAAACGTATCTTGCCCGTGGACTAGGACTGCGTCCACGGCTTCCCCGCCGGCGAACTCTATCCGGAGTTATCCTTTCATCGGAGCTGTCGTCGTACCTTCCCATGCTAGAACGAGAACGTTTGCTACGTGGTGGAGTGTCCCTATCACTACTTCTTTTCATGTTATGAATTCTAACTGTTATTTTGTCCCTTCCAGAGGCGATCATACGCACTGCACACACCAATTAACTGACACAGTGGATGACACGGCACTCCTTTCCTAAAAACACAAGTAAAACACTGTTTTCATAATATTCCACCAAAATAACTACAATAAGATAAACAATAAATAAAAAAACATACTTTAAAACTACACAACACTGTGTAAAAGAGAGGTTTAACTTCTTTTATGTAAAATTTGTCTCTTCCATCACCTTTCAACGCCAACACAAAACAAAATGGCACCCCTTCTTTGTTGCCGGTCAAATGAAACGAATTAAAATGGGAGGGTCGATCTTATACGCAGAAGCGGAAATATGAAGCAATTTTTAGTATACAATAATTTTATAGCATACAATAAAAATAATATCGTAGATTGACAGTCATTTTGCAGCTATTTTTACTATTTTGGCATATTTCCAAATAAGAGATTACATGTGATTAATACTGTTTATCTGTACATTGAATAAATAATCATAGATAAATTAATAATATATGATAAATAACCATTATCCCGTAAATTAACCGGAAATACATCATCACTATGAAAATTGTGAAGTCTTAACACTCACTTGTCAAATTAAATGACAACAGACAGGGGAAACTGAAACATGTTTTTATAAGGTTAAGTTTACATATTTTATTTTTCAAAATTTAAAAAATAAAAATATATAGTGAACATGGAATTGTTTGTGGTTAACAGGTAAAGTTATAATATTAGTTATTAGGATATTATTACAGTGAAAAAAATGTATTTTTAAGGCACGATGATGGACAGCAAGAAGAAATTCAAAATGAACAGGATAAATTAGAAAAGGTTCTTAAGAAGATTCAGAAAACAAAAAGTTGCGTCAAAAACAGAAAGAAAAGATCTCTCAAATTAAACAAGCTAAACAACGAACTTTACAATCAAGAGAAATCAAACGAAAAATAAAGGCTTCTATTATAAATGTTCCTGATAATATAAATGATGATTTTCTAGATAAAACTGTGGAAATTTTAGTTATTACACAAAACAATGATAATATTGACGAATCACAACACAAAAAACGTAAATTAGGACCAGAATCACTAGAAGGATTTACTGTTCTAGGTGCAGAAAATGTTGCAAATA
>OU898283.1:130344726-130362221 GCA_918026665.1 Diabrotica balteata | reverse complement strand
CTATTAATCTTAAAATTGACAATGAAAAAATAGAAATCATCACAACAATTAAATACCTTGGTTTTCATGACCATTTTAATTACATATTAAAAAAGATTTCTAAAAAATTAAATTTTTTTTCAAGAATATCAAAAAATTTGTCAATTTCAACTAAAGTTACAGTTTTTAATGCAATTATTCAACCTCACTTCGATTTTTGCTTGTCAGTTATTTTTCTCTTCAATTTAAATCAATCGGCCCAGTTGCAAAAATTACAAAATTGTGGAATGAGAATCATTCTTGGTGGAAACAGATATACACCTATAGCAATAATGCTTGGCATGCTGCAGTGGGTTTTAGTTCAACAAAGGGTCTTTTACCTTACTATGGTGTTCATTTATAAAATTCTAAATAATTTGCCCCTGCTTACTTTTGTGAGTTTATTACACGGAATTGTGATATTCACAATTATCCTACTCGAGGTAAATGCAATTTACGCATTGTGAAAACAAAAAGGACAGCTTCAAGAAACTCTTTGTTGTTTAAGGGTTTTGATCTTTTTAATAAGCTTCCTCAATAGTTTTATGTTATAAATTTTTTAATAAGTGTAGATACTATATTTTAAGTGTAATTGTTATTTTTATCTTATATATGAATGTTATAAATTGATTAATTTTGTATGTATTACGTTTTTTCCTATTTTTGAATAAAGAAACTTCTTCTTCAATAGATCCTAATGACACATACAAAAACAAATCATTTATAATTTTAGGCAAGCCTTTACAACTGGTATTTTGTAGTTATAAATAATAGTGTGCATTAACAGTTAAGTTAATATTGTTCTGAAGCTATTTTCTTGTGGCATTTTAAATTAATTACTATTTAACTGGGAATAAGCCACAATTAAAGATAAAAATATGATTTTATTGACGTTTCAATTTTCCACTTTGGAATTGAAACGTAAATAAACATATTTTTATCTTTAATTGTGGCTTATTCAAAGTTAAATAGTAATTAACAGTTAAGTTAGTCTATAAAACTGAATTCAATGTAATCATATTATATATCTACTGTGAAATGTGTAATCTTGTTTATGAGTGAACCTTGTTAATAACTTCATATTTGACTGAATATCTTTTTGTTCAACAAATCAACCAAACACATGTACATCAACTGGAAATGTGAGAATTGGTGTAAAATATATTATTAGCATTATATAACCACATTGGTCTCATTGGAACAAACTAGCAGGAAAAAATGTTTGCAATTATAGACTGTATATACCTTGTATAATAATTGAACACTGAACTCCAAAAAGGGCTATTCAAATTCTAATATGTACAAATGTTAAGACTTGTACATATTAGATTAAATGTATAGATTATAAAGATAAAACATCTGTTACACAGATAAACTTCTCAACAGATATCAAAACCATATTTATCAATTTTTGATTAGAAAAATAAAATTAATGAATGAAAATAATTGAAGTTAAAAATATTACATACTTTATGACTGATTCTAATTACATACAATATATTACATAAACAAAAAAACTTGCAGCTGGTAAAATTTACTATTTTATATTTGAGGATATTATTTAAAAACTGGATATATGATTATCATAGCAAAATATTTGAAAACTATCAGCATTACTTATTAAAAAATATAATGACTATACTTTCTTACATGTGTCAAAAGGGTAAAATTAGTGTGTTTCATAAAAAATACTAAGCAGTGCCACCACGTACCACAACTATTATAAGATGATCTTCCTTTATCGCTTCATCAGATAAATTAGGACAAGTACGTTTTAATAACTCTGTGGAGAACTGACAGGGAGGGAAGGAATAAAGGACCCCAGTAGCTTCAGTCTCTTTGTTGAGTAAGGAAATAACTCCAGCAGCTTCTTTTTGTTTTAAATATGATACTAAATTTCTCAAAGGTCTAGTTTGAACTGTAGCATCATCATTAGTCACTGATGCAGTGGAACCTGCTAGTCCCAAGAAAATAGCATGTGAACTAGCACTGGATATTCTCTTTTGAACATCTTCTAATTTCGGTTGATCCAGTCTCAGTCTTTGGGTGATTCGTAATTGGTGTTTACCATCTTCATCTTTCATTAGACTATCTACTATATCAGTGTCTCCATCAAATAAGTGGAATTTTGCAGGAAACAGTGAATTTTTTCAGTATTAAAGCTCCTTGCCATATAGTAGTGCATTTTCTAGCTACTTCTGGTAAAGTACGACTAGATGCTAGTAGACCTGCTCTACGAGAACCACCATCAGAATCTGAATCTGGAGATCTTCTTGGTGATCTAGACCTAGATCTATCAAATCCTCTTGATCCAGACCGTCTTCTTTCAAATTCAGGATCTCTGCTTCTACCCCACTCATCCTCTCTTCCTTCTGGGTACCTGTAAGGATCTCTACTGGCCCCTCTTTTTTCAGGATATGGTCTCATTCTATATGGATCCCTTTCATAATCATAATCATATTCTACTTCTCTAGCTCTATAATCTTCTGTAGAAGCATAAGGAGGTTTCGGTCTGTATGTAACTCCTGGTGTTACATCTGCAAAATCTGTTCTTAATCTTCTCTCTGGTCCACCCAGGGGAAAACCTCTCATCTCCTTCACAGCTGCTGTGGCAGCATCAATGCTATCGTAAAGAATAAGAGCCTGGTTATCACCTTTAACATAATCAATTTTCTTAATTGCACCAAATCTATCAAATTCTCTTTCTAATTGTGTTATAGATGTCCACGGTCCTAAACCACCAACCCATATTTTTGTAGTTGGAGTAGCTTTTCCATATCCAATTTTGCACTGAAATTTGCCAATATATTGACCAGATAATTCAACCTTGGCTCTATGAGCCATATCAAGAGTGTTAAATCTTACAAAAGCAAAGGCATTACCTGTTCCTGGTGGAGGTCTTTTAATATCAATATCTTCCACAACTCCATACCTACTAAAAATCCTTCTTAGTTCTTCTTCAGTAATATTTATTTCCAAATTACCAGCAAAAAGTGTGCGTGTGGCTAAAGGATCATCTTCAGGCTGTATATGGTGTAAATAATTGGGAAATTTATCCTTTTTATTCTCCTTCTGTTCAAATGGAGGACGAGGCATATGTTGTCTAGGAGGTCCATAACCGTGGACTGGAGCCATATGGGGAGGGCCATGGTGCATAGGAGGTCGGGCAAGGTAATCGTGGTGTGGTGCAGGCATTGCTTCACGTCTATATTCGCGATGGACTGGGACACCAGGCGGTGGCCCATATCCCCTATCATACCTATCTACAGGTCGCATTCTTTCAGGAGATCTAGCATAGTAATGTCTGTCATACTCAGGGCTTATTGAACGTGGTCGACTTCTGTAAATATCTGCTGATCGAGGAACCTCATAGACAGCTTCAACTAAAGCTATTTTATCATATATTATTATACGAGGTTTTGCATGTTTTGCATCACGAGCATCTTCAGGATTTCGGAAACAAACATATGCTACACGTTCATCCATATCATGAGTGACTCTAATACTAAGATCACCATATTTTTTATATTCTCTATATAAAGTGTCTTTGATAACCTCATCGCTGGCTTTGGGATGCAAAGCACTAACACATAAAACTTTATAAGGATACGAGCGCTCTGGTGGGCGCATATAGTCATCGCGATGGGGCGAAACGTATCTTGCCCGTGGACTAGGACTGCGTCCACGGCTTCCCCGCCGGCGAACTCTATCCGGAGTTATCCTTTCATCGGAGCTGTCGTCGTACCTTCCCATGCTAGAACGAGAACGTTTGCTACGTGGTGGAGTGTCCCTATCACTACTTCTTTTCATGTTATGAATTCTAACTGTTATTTTGTCCCTTCCAGAGGCGATCATACGCACTGCACACACCAATTAACTGACACAGTGGATGACACGGCACTCCTTTCCTAAAAACACAAGTAAAACACTGTTTTCATAATATTCCACCAAAATAACTACAATAAGATAAACAATAAATAAAAAAACATACTTTAAAACTACACAACACTGTGTAAAAGAGAGGTTTAACTTCTTTTATGTAAAATTTGTCTCTTCCATCACCTTTCAACGCCAACACAAAACAAAATGGCACCCCTTCTTTGTTGCCGGTCAAATGAAACGAATTAAAATGGGAGGGTCGATCTTATACGCAGAAGCGGAAATATGAAGCAATTTTTAGTAGCCAATAATTTTATAGCATACAATAAAAATAATATCGTAGATTGACGATATGATTTTGCAGCTATTTTTACTATTTTGGCATATTTCCAAATAAGAGATTACATGTAATTAATACTGTTTATCTGTATATTAAATAAATAATTAAATAACCATTTTCCCGTAAATTAACCGGAAATACATCATCACTATGAAAATTGTGAAGTCTCAACACTCACTTGTCAAGTTAAATGACAACAGACAGGGGAAAACTGAAACATGTTTTTATAAGGTTAAGTTTACATATTTTATTTTTCAAAATTTAAAAAATAAAAAATATAGTGAACATGGAATTGTTTGTGGTTAACAGGTAAAGTTATAATATTAGTAATTAGGATATTATTACAGTGAAAAAAATGTATTTTTAAGGCACGATGATGGACAGCAAGAAGAAATTCAAAATGAACAGGATAAATTAGAAAAGGTTCTTAAGAAGATTCAGAAAAACAAAAAGTTGCGTCAAAAACAGAAAGAAAAGATCTCTCAAATTAAACAAGCTAAACAACGAACTTTACAATCAAGAGAAATCAAACGAAAAATAAAGGCTTCTATTATAAATGTTCCTGATAATATAAATGATGATTTTCTAGATAAAACTGTGGAAAATTTAGTTATTACACAAAACAATGATAATATTGACGAATCAAAACACAAAAAACGTAAATTAGGACCAGAATCACTAGAAGGATTTACTGTTCTAGGTGCAGAAAATGTTGCAAATAAAGTTAAAGTAAGTAATATAACATTTTCAGTAAAGTACAATAGGAAACATTATAATATCCAAAGAAAACAAAGAAACATATCCATACAAATGATACTACTGTTTTAACCTACTTTTTTTTAGGTTATAGAGTTTCTGCCAATTTTAAACAGATAATTTACCAGCTTCATTAAATAGGTGGTCATTATATTAAGATGTAGTGTTATTTTCTAGTACTTTAAATTTAACACAATTTTGTGATCAGATAGCTGACTGCCAATTGCTGGACTTACTATACAATAATTCATATAAAAATATTTCCTCATGTTTTTACACTTTTTTAGGTAAAAAGAGTTCTTCCATCATGGCTATCAAATCCAACAGTTATATCAGTAAACTTACAAGACCTACAAACCAAAGTTTCTGATCTAAAACAATTAGACAAAGGTATTCGTAAATTACTCAAAGCCAATAATATACAATATTTCTTCCCTGTTCAAGCAGAAGTAATTCCATGGTTACTAGAAACTTCTAGACATTCTGATGTGATATTTCCTAGAGATATTTGTGTTTCAGCACCAACTGGAAGTGGTAAAACATTAGCGTATGTTTTACCTATTGTTCAAGCATTAAAAAAGTACACTATAAAGAAAATAAGAGCTTTGGTCATTTTACCTACACAAGATTTGGCTACTCAAGTGTTTAAAACATTTAAAACCTATTCCCAGGATACAAATATAGATGTGTGTTTAATAAGTGGAACTAACTCTTTTGCTGTAGAACAATCACAGTTGATCATTGACAGTAAGTATATTGATTATATATATTATAAGTAGACTAATCCCTGTAAAACATAGCACTTGATAAACTGTAGATGTAGAATGTTTATCATTAACACATTTCCGTCAGATTATATACTTTAACATACTGATTAGAGCACATAGCCAACAAATGTTTGCATTATGATCTATGAAGTGAAATTTTACCATATTTGGATTCGGTACGATATACAGGGTGATCAACTTTTAATGACAGTCTGTTAAATCTGTTATTATAGGAGAAACCAAGAAGTTATTTACAAAAATACAAAGAAGGTGTAAACTTCACATTTTAAAATTAGTTTCAAATATACAGTGTCTTTGGTAACACTCATCAAAGATATGTTTTTCTAAATGAAACAGGCTATATTTTATTTTAAATTTAAATTCTGCTTTACTTCCAAGAATGCAAAGTTTATTTGTGTTATATAGGACATTATTTAAAAGTTTAGTTATTTATTTATCAACAGGCAATCGCCCAATTAAAATACAATGTAAACATTATTGATAAATTACGGTTGATTCTTAACGTAACCTACTTAAATTTAAAAATTTTAATCATACAAAAAATAAAAGTTGGAACAGTACTTAACAACAAACATTAACGAAGAATGTACAAAACACAAGGACATCAAGCTATCACACACAGTTCTTAAGCTGAGCTTTAAATTCTTTTGGAATACTATAACAATCCAACCTTTGGGATTATTGATTAGCAAACGTTGGTGTTCTAAACCTGAAGGAATTGTGTCAGTAGTTTGTTTGATGGGGTCTAACATAAAAGGGTTGATTTAACCTTGTTTGTCTATTGGGAACATGGAGATTAATTTTTCCAATAGTTGAGGACTACAAATAATAGAGTGCAGTACACCACTCTTTAGTGTGCCAAAGATGCCAAACAGCTTTCATAGTCAACCATATAATAATAGAGTGTCCAGAGGACACTTCAGCCAAGAAGATTTCAGTCAAGAATTTCAGCCACTTCAGATACCCAAGTTACATGTACATTGTTCATATTATTGTAAGTCATGACTTTTAAAATGTATCTTATTTTTTCTATTTGTATCATACACCTACCGCTAATAACCCTAGTAGCTAATGTGGATAAAAAAAATCTAATACTTCTTTCCACAAATATATTATCTTATTGTGTAAAATAATATCAAGGACTTTTTAATCTTTCTCACTGTTTAACATGATTTTTTTACAGATAAAGCTTTCGGAGCTGTCAGTAAAATTGATATATTGGTATGCACAGCTGGAAGACTTGTAGATCACTTAAAAGTAACTAAAGGATTCAGTTTACGAAATTTGGAATTTTTAGTTATTGATGAGGCAGATAGAGTGCTTGAAAATGTTCAGAATGATTGGCTGTATCACTTGGAAAAACATATTTATCAAGAAGGTTAGTATATATGTATTTACAGTACTATATTCTAAACTTAACTTAAACTCATAACACGCTTATACAAATACTAATTCCCGAATCATCAGGAGTAGTCCAACTTTATTCTTTACCATGCGTATTCGTTACCAAAGCCAGGCTTCGTCGTACCTCGCTCAAGAAACTTTGAGAAGCTTCTGGTGTATGCGTCATCTTTCTGAGAATTTGACACATTATATGGTATAGGGGAAAGGAGGAGAATAGTGGTCGCCTAAGCATTTTGATTTATTTATATTGCTACATAGCTTTAAAAATTATACTGTTAATGTAAATAAAACTTCAAACCTTGTTACTTCAAACTCTATGAAAAATGAAATGAAAAAGACAGCAAATATTTGATTTCACGCAAACAGCGTCTATGCATCTGTTGATGCGTATTTCGACCTAATAGGTCTCATCAGAACAGTTATTCATAGGCGTTCTCAACGTGAAAAATCAATATTTTCTGTCTTTTAAGAAGCAACACTAAAATGGCTTCGATATGGACGCAATAGCGACATCTGATAATAAATCCTACAAATTTAACAAATGGGTACCAATTATGCAGATAAATAAACTTAATTACATACTTCTACATACTTTAAAATCTTACACTAATACATCAACTTCAACAAAATATGACATTTAAAAAATTCCTTCTTTGCCGGCAAAACATCGTCATTGTTTTAGGCTCAGTTTGAACGATACACTGTTAGATGACGCAACAGGTATTAAACGCGAAATAATATTAGACCGTAAATGTAAATTTTATAAGTATAAATTATTTAATGAATTTTTGATAAGGCTTTGTGTTGTATATTAAATATTTGCATGTATTTTCAGCAACCAATGGACAAGCGAGAAAAGTTCTCAATCTGTTTACATTAGAACAAGCACGTCCTCCCCAGAAACTTCTATTCTCAGCCACATTGTCACAAGATCCGGAAAAATTACAGAAACTTTCCCTATTTCAGCCTAAATTATTTACTTCAATCGTAGAATCGGAAAATGCAGAAGCTGTCCCTACTCCCGTTGTAGATACCTTTATAGGAAAGTACACAACTCCGAAAGAATTAACTGAAAAATACGTTGTTACAAGTGCAGAATTGAAGCCGCTGTTTTTGTACGAACTAATCAAATTGGAAAAATTGACGAAAACTATTGTCTTTACACATTCTGTTGAAAGTGCGCATAGGCTAGCAATTTTATTAAGATCTCTATTTAAAGAGGAATTAAAGGTCGATGAAATATCTTCTAATCTACAAGGAAAGAACAGATCAAAACTTATTGAAAAGTTTGCAGCAGGTGAAATTGATTTGTAAGTATGATTGTACAAACATCAAACTTTTTTAAATATTATATATTCCGATTGGTTCAACATTGTAATCATTTGTTTAACCCATTTGCGTCCTACTTATAGATCACTGATTTTTTTTTAATCCTAAAAATTTGATTAAATTGAAAGAAACATTCTTCTTCTCTAGTTCCATGACCGTTATCGATCGTTGGATATCATGTTGGCTACCATATTGGCTATCGTGACTTTATTGACAGCACCTCTAAATAACGATGTAGTTGATTTTGCATACCACTGCCTTAGATTTTTCAGCCATGATGTTCTTCTTCTACCAGGACCACGATTACCTTGGATCTTTCCCTGAATGATCAGATGTAAAAGATCATATTTTTCAGGGTATCTCATAATGTGACTGAAGTATTCCAGCTTGAGTTTCTTTATTATATTGACCAGTTGTTTGGTTCAGCCGTCTAGGACTTAGCATTTTATTAAGATCTCTATTTTAAAGAGGAATTAAAGGTCGATGCAATATCTTCTAATCCTACAAGGAAAGAGTACAGATCAAAACTTATTGAAAAGTTTGCAGCAGGTGAAATTGATTTGTAAGTATGATTGTACAAACATCAAACTTTTTTAAATATTATATATTCCGATTGGTTCAACATTGTAATCATTTGTTTAAACCCATTTGCGTCCTACTTATAGATCACTGATTTTTTTTTAATCCTAAAAATTTGATTAAATTGAAAGAAACATTCTTCTTCTTCTAGTTCCATGACCGTTATCGATCGTTGGATATCATGTTGGCTACCATATTGGCTATCGTGACTTTATTGACAGCACCTCTAAATAACGATGTAGTTGATTTTGCATACCATTGCCTTAGATTTTTCAGCCATGATGTTCTTCTTCTACCAGACCACGATTACCTTGGATCTTTCCTGAATGATCAGATGTAAAAGATCATATTTTTCAGGGTATCTCATAATGTGACTGAAGTATTCCAGCTTGAGTTTCTTTATTATATTGACCAGTTGTTTGGTTCAGCCGTCTAGGGACCTCCTCATTTCTAACTCTGTCGACCCAGCACATTTTCAGTAGTCGTCTGTATACCCACATCTCAAAGGCTGTCAAGCGTTTAAGAATAGCCTCAGTTGGAGTCCGTCGAATTTTGTCATCAATCTATTGGTTAAAATTTTTGTTAGGAGTTTATACATTACATTGAAGAGTGTTATTGGACGGTAGTTTTTTATATCTGCTTTATCCCCTTTCTTGTGTAGGATAATGGTTACTGATTCCTTCCAGTTGTTTGGGATTCTTTAAGTTTTATATTACTGATCTATAAATAGGATATTTATATCTTATTAGATAGAATCTTTAGCGTTATGAAAATGGACAGTATTTTAGTATGGAGTACCTAGTGTTTCAAAGTGTTTATCATTTTTAGATTAGTATGTACAGATGCCCTGGCTAGAGGTATAGACCTTCCTCACATACAATGTGTTATTTCTTATTCTGCCCCCAAATACCTCAAGACATACATTCATCGTGCTGGTAGAACTGCTAGAGCTGGTGAACCTGGTTTGGCTGTCGCCTTATTAAATAAACCACAAGTCTCAAAGTTTAAGTCCATGTTGAATCAAGCAAATCATACGAACATTCAAGAGGTAAGTTAGTTTGATTACATCAAAATTGGAAACAAAATCTTTTTAACATAATCTACTATAGTCCAAATTCAATAGGATTGTCAGGGTATCGCTTTAAAATGATAGACACTGGATGAGCATGAAACGAGTGTTAGACTTAATTTGAAGGTTATGTTTTTTTTTGCGCTACCTCATTTTTTATATGTGCCCATATCAGCTCGATATGATTCAATTCACAATGATACGGTGGGGTTTTAATACGGTGATGTTATGCTCACGTGCCATTTCGTCTACTGCAAATCTGATGTAGGAAGTCTTATTTTTGCTTCCTAGCCAATCTACTATATCTGCCTTTAGAGATGCAGAAGTTGGTATTTTTTTCATACGACGACTGTGATAAGGTGCATTGTCCATTATAATTACCGATTCAGGTTCTACGAGAGTTAGTATAGAGGAAAACCATTTTTCAAACACATCCGAATCCATATCCTCATGATAATCGCCCGTTTTGATAGAGGTAAAGGCATTTAAACCATCTTGTAAGAAATCTGAATCACTTCCTATGTGCGTAATAATGACGCGTCTTCCTTTGTCCGAAGGTGCTTTTAACTGGTTGAAAGTCCCTCATTAAAAGCCTGTCGTGAACTTCTAATATTTAAGTCTTGCCATACTTTGGATTTCGTATGACCCTCATTCAATCACGTCTCATCCATATATTAAATTTTTTTGCCAAAAGGTCTAAAATCACGAATTTTTTGTAAATATCTCCGCCATATCACTAGTTCGTCTCAGTCGATTAACAAACTTTTTTCTTTACATACCGAAAACCCATTTCACGGAATCCTCTTTGTAATACCCGCACATAGATATTTTATTTAAAGTATCATCTGCGTCTGCATTAATTTCTCGTGAAATAGCCTTTAACGCGGACATTTCGTTCCTAAAATAAAATCCATGAACTGTTGTTCGGATTACTTATTTCGTAATAATCGTCCAATACAATTCCTGTATGTCTTTTATGAATAGGTTTTTGAAGTGGTTTATTACCTTGAATGATTCGAAAAACCGTACGAACCGATATTTTCGTTAAATCAGAATACAATGCTCTAATCCCTCATAAACCGATTTAATCATTTGTTTTTCTTTCACAGATAACTACATCCTTTTTTCCGGTTTATTAATATATGTACTGCACGTTAATATTGACGTCATGTTACCTGACTGTGCGCTCATGTAATACTTCTGACTACCTGATTTTAATATTTATTTCCACTATTTGCCAGCGAGTTTTAACAATGTTGCCGTATTGCAATAAGAATATTACTTTCGAAAAGGATAACAGTGTCCGCCTGTCCCTCTCTTGACTTTCAGGTATACCTCAACGACACTGATAAGCTGCACTTGGTACTAAATAATAAATTTCGCAACAAGGCGAGTATACTTTATCTAGTTCGGACTTATAGCAGATGTAACCGGCAAAAATGATAATTGAGAAGAAAATTTGTATGCTAATAAAGAAATAAATATATAGCCGCTTATTATAGTGTTTACGAATTACAAAATGTCTGCACTGACAATCCTATTGAATTCAGGGTACCTATAGTTATTTTTTACCCATCAAAATTTAATTGTACTTGGTGTTGCCCTGGTGTAGACCAAGACTGACCGTGCAAGATTTACGCAAGAACAAGACCAAGCCTGCGAGACTCTTGTGTCTTGTAGTTAGAACTGAGTGTCGTTTTAGCGAGTATAGTAGTTTGGGTATATACTTAAAGAATCGATGAGACGCAAAAAAATATGTAATAAAAATTTGAAAAACTGGTCTTATGCGCGTTACGAATAATATCATAAACATACATACCGAATAAAAATATTTTGTACATTCTTTTCCAGTATACTACTTCTTCGATCTGAAATTAATTGTCCAGAAATGTCCTCTAATCATAAAATAATCTTGCATTGCGACGCCGACAGTAATATGGTATCGAATTTTTTAAAAATATGTACCTTAGCTAATAAAAAATATAACACTTAATTATAACAATTATAATTTAGTTAGGAGGAATCTAAATAAACAAATCTTATCGGCCTAAGACTAAACAACATTTCTGCTGAGTGTGCGATGAGATCATTCAGTTAAACAAAATTTGCTGAAAGAGTGCGACTAATAACAAAAGTAACGAGACAAATTAATAACAGATAATGTCGTCTACCGTGTAAACAAAATACCGAAATATTTAGAATAACGAAGTAACGATATATAATTCTCGGTTTGTTATAAGATACTTAGGGTATTAAATAGTAAGGGACATTTATAGTAGTAGTTACTTTTTCGACATCACTAAACTTCATTTTACAAGTTTACAAATTGACATGAGGGACATTCAAATAGTGTTAGTCAGAGTAGTGAGCGTTGGAATTATAGATCTAAAAGACCTACAAGCAAATTTGATGAGTTTTTCGAAATAAAAACAAAAACACGTCAGGTTTAAGTATCTTTTCACAAAAAGGAATTACAAATATGTCTTCCCAAAAAACCAAAATTCTGATTCCTAAAAAAATGTACCTACTACTTTATTTTGGTAAATTAATGTATTTATTAAGTAGATATCTCCTTAATTTAAAATAACTTCTGTTGATTATTTTTTTACCTATTCTTTATTTTCTCAAGTTAGTTTTTTATATAACATTTATGTTACTTTAATAAGTGGATTATAGTTTATGTTATCACCTAAAGAATCTGTGCCCTTGATACATGTATGTGGATTTTTTGCCACAACCAATCTTTTTTAAGATTTCCATTTCATATATGGTGGGGGTCCATCAATCCCTTTCTAGACAGATAATGTTCTTTAAAATACAATCAAGTTTATGTCACTAATTTGTTTTTTTTTTGTGTTTTAACCATGTTTGATTGACTTCCGTGGGGATGGTAGATAGCTGAGTTAGTTAGAGCATAGGCACGGATCGCTTAAATCTTGGCTTCAAACCCCCTAGTAACGTTTAATAAATAGCAATAGGCTAATGGGTAACTGCAAGACTCTTGCTGCAAGACCAAGACCGGAAGTGCAATACCAAGACCAGGTGTATTTGCGCAAGACCAAGACCAGGTGTATTGGCGCAAGACCAAGATCTCGTCTTTTTCTTGCATTTGGGCAACACTAATTGTACTGTAGATTGGTAATACTCACTCCATTTTATATAATTTTTTTTTAACTTATTTCGCTTACTTTTGCAGCTTGTTATTCCTGAAGATAATTTGGAACCTCTTGGCGAAAAGTACAAAGATTCTTTACAAGAATTGAAAAACGTCGTAGAAAATGAAGAAAAACTAGATTTGGAAAAGACATTGAGTGCTAAACGAACGAAGAAAATTAAGCGAAAAAGGAATAACTCAGTTACTAGTAATATTAGTAAATAAAGACATATTTTTCAATTATTTTTTGTTTTTTATATTGCCTCCTAAATTCCTCAATACCGAGTAATTGCCGGTATAAGCGATCTCCCACTTGCTGACCAACGGCTTCGGGCGGATGGTTGGTAAGTGGTAGGACACTCTTTTGTCCTGGAGTTGAGAAATCCGCTTCGAAGACGGAGGAACTATTAAGTAGTCAACGACATAAGGATGTGTAAAGCCACGGGATGACTACCACATTATATATCCTTAGTAAAACCATCATGACGAGTAGGTGATTTAAAGATGATATGCCATGCGACACGATTAGCAACCGGCGTCGACTGATAAAGAGTAAGAACTCTTTATCAGTCTGGAAAACTAAACACAAATAATGAAATGAAGAGGTTCAAAATTGATATTCTGGGGATGAGTGAAATAAGATGGAGAGGTAATGGTAAGTGCGAGAAGGATGCAACAATATTTTTTTCAGGCAGCGGAGAAGATATCAACCATAGGCATGGAGAACTCCAATGTAGGAAAAGGAGAAGTCAGTGACTACAGTGAAATACAGTTTTGCCAGGAGAAAAATTAATTATCACTAATACTTGTTTTAAGTTACTATTAAGAAGATTGTACACTTGGAGGTCACCACAGGACAGGACTGGGTACATCGTTAGAAATCAGATAGACTTTATAACAATTAACAAACGATTTCGTAACGCAATAATATCAGCCAAAACATATCCTGAAACTGATATAAACTCTGATCATAATCCTCTTGTAGTCCAATTACGAGTTAGACTAAAAACCTTAATCCAGAAACAGAATAACAAAAGATTAGATGAAATAAATAAATAAAGTAAATAATTTGGCCCCTGCTTACTTTTGTGAGTTTATTACACGGAATTGTGATATTCACAATTACCCTACTCTACACTACACTCTACCCTATTCTACACTACCTGAGGTAAGAGTAATTTACACATTGTGAAAACAAAAAGGACGGCTTTAAAACTATATATTGTACATAAATAAAGATTCATATTCTAAGGTTAAGATTTAAAGTTAATGTAACTAGAAAAGCAAAATGTACAAAACAGTACTATACTATTTTGGTAATTGTACCTTCATCTATTTTAGCAATGTTTATTAAATATATAAAAAATTGATGTACACTGTCATTGTCTTCTATTTTTGAGATAAAATCAATTATGAATAAAGTTGGGCACATAACGGTTTCTTAATATTGTAAGCTATTTTCTTGTAGCATTTTAAATTAATTAATATTTAACTGGGAATAAACGTATTTTTACCTTTAATTGTGGCTTATTCCCAGTTAAATAGTAATTAAAACAATTATATTATTTTTCTATGGATAAAATGTTTTTGACACCATTTGCAAAACACAGTACTAAAAGTTTATTTTATAAAAAAGTCATTTATTCTTAATTTTAATAATATTTCATTATTATAGATTTTCATGGACATGGACATATATTTTTCATAATAAATAAAAAAACTAAAATTGTATTCAATCCACTATAGCACTAACCTAACCTAACCAGGTTAGGTTAGGTTAGTGCTATAGTGGACTGAATACAATTTTAGTTTTTTTATTTATTTTGAAAAATATATGTAACCAGGTTAGGTTAGGTTAGGTTAGTGCTATAGTGGATTGAATACAATTTTAGTTTTTTTATTTATTTTGAAAAATATATGTCCATGTTGCCACATTTTTTTGTATAAAGTATAGGAGTTTTTAAAATATGTATAAAGATAATTTGACGAAATTATAAATATTTTGTTATGAGAAGCCACAATTTTTGAATTCATATGAAAAAGCATTCATAAAATATTATTTTTACTTTAAATGTAGCTAAATATTGTAAATTGATATATTTGTCAATTATTTCAACGAAGTATCTCTAAATTTTCAGAATTTAAAATCAATACTCCTTTTATTATATAGAAGATTTATTGAAAGTTTTGAAAATTTCCTTCTACACTCTGGATATTTTGTATAATTACTCTGAGTCTTTTTTATATATAATTGACTGTATTTTATACTTATTCAAAGAATCTGACAACCTAGGTACTATGTGCATATTTTTCATTTTTGAATCTGATACTATTATTAAATCAATAGCACCAATATCTCTTGAAAAAGGTTAATTAATCCATTTTTTAATTAGCAAAATTATGAAAATATTGAATACCTAAACTAAGTAAATGAAAATATGTATACACCTACTTTTATATTCATTTATTAACAACTATTTACAATATTTTCTCAGAATACAGATCACTGTTCGGTTATTTAATCTTAACCTTCTTAATGCTTTTTTATGTAATTCAACCAGGTCAGTTTACATAATATCATAATACTTATATCATGTTTAGAAAATAGTAAAAATGTATCACGTTATTCCTTGGTTATCGACCTACTTCCAATTCCAAAAGAAAATAAATATCTACATTTAAACGGGTTTCGTTTCGTTAAGGGTTCATTTTCTTCATGTTACAGTGGAATGGCAAGTCCACACGTAGTCAAATTTATATTTTTGTTAATTTTTGTAGGTCTATTTTACTGGTAAATTAGTTTTAACATTTTGCACAAACACTTTTTCCAGATCATTGTGTTTAATCCTTTCAGTTATAATGTTCCTCTATATTGACACCTTTGTTGCATTCTAAAATCATTTTTCAAACGACCTGTTCGAGAAAACGGCTTAAAACAAATGTCACACTTGAGTATTGTTTTCAGCGTGCACTAACAAATGTCTTCTCAAATGACTTCTTTGGTTAAACTGCTTAAAACAAATTTCGCACTTATAAGGTTTTTCTCCAGTGTGGACTCTCAAATGTTTTTTCAAAGTACCTGCTTCTCTAAACTGCTTAAAACAAATTTCACACTTGTAAGGTTTTTCTCCAGTGTGGATTCTCAAATGTTTTTTCAAAGTACCTGCATCTCTAAACTGCTTAAAACAAATTTCACAGTTATACGGTTTTTCTCCAGTGTGCACTCTCAAATGTCTTTGCAATTTACTTGCTTCTCCAAACTGCTTAAAACAAATTTCACACTTGTAATGTTTTTCTCCAGTGTGAACTATCAAATGTTCTTTCAAATGGCCTGTTCTTGCAAACTGCTTAAAACAAATTTCACAATTATAAGGTTTTTCTCTAGTGTGCACCATCACATGTTTTTTTAAATCACCTGCTGCCCTAAACTGTTTAAAACAAGTTTCACACTTATAAGGTTTTTCTCTAGTGTGCACTATCATATGTTTTTTTAAATTACCTGCTGCCCTAAACTGTTTAAAAGCAGATTTCACACTTATAAGATTTTTCTCCAGTGTGCACTTTTTCTCCGGTGTGCAGTTTACTATGTGTTTTCAAATCACACATTTGACTAAACTGCTTAAAACAAATTTCGCACTTGTAAGGTTGAGTTTGAGCTTTTATACTGTTATTTATAGTTTTTTCATCTGCATGATGTCCTTTATGGGATGCATGTTCACAAGATAATTCCATAATCTTAATTTTCTTCTCCTCATGAGTAACACCTAAAATATAAACCAACTATAAACATTTACTACAGAAGAACAATGGATGCAGATAGAATAATAAATAATGTAAAGCATATCAAATGCCAGGCAGCAAAAGTCTAGCCAATAATATAATAAATATGTTTAGGCATCTGAGTTTCTGTCTTGTACATGCCTAAGACACTGCTTTCTTTTAAACAAGCCTTTGGCAACAGAAGAAAAAGCAAAAACGATCATAGAGACAAAATGAAAAGACAAAAACAAAAGAGAATAGTCCAATGACGAGTGTAATGAGGCCATAAAGAACAGAAATCAAGAAATATATAGTAAGAAGAACAAGAGAAAGAAGAGCAATCTAGGAAGATGCAAGATGGAAATGCTTTATGGATGAAATGTGGATTGCAGCTATATTCGACATGTACCTAACATTTAG